>QRDG01000533.1:277650-421610 GCA_012064385.1 Puccinellia tenuiflora | reverse complement strand
GCTCATTCCTCAAATAAGTGAATCTTGCTTCATCAAGTGGCTTCGTGAAAATATCGGCAAGTTGGTCTTTGGTTGGCACATATGCTAGCTCAATGTCTCCACGGGCAACATGATACCGAATGAAATGATGATGAATCTCAATATGCTTGGTTCTTGAGTGTTGCACCGGGTTGTAGGCGATCTTGATAGCACTCTCATTGTCACACAAAAGAGGCACTTTGTCACAATTGACACCGTATTCCTTTAAAGTTTGCCTCATCCATAACAATTGAGTGCATGCACTAGCGGCGGCCACATACTCGGCTTCGGCGGTGGAGAGAGAAATACAATTTTGCTTCTTAGAAGACCAACTCACCAAGGACCTACCAAGAATTGGCAAGCCCCGGAAGTTGATTTCCTATCATCTTGATCACCGGCCCAATCCGAATCCGTGAACCCACGAAGAGTGAAAGATGAATCCCTTGGGTACCACAAACCAAACCTTGGGGTATGAACCAAATATCGTAGGATTCTTTTGACCGCCAACATGTGGCTTTCCTTAGGAGCCGCTTGATACCTTGCACACACACCTACACTCAACACAATATCGGGTCTAGATGCACAAAGGTAAAGCAACGAACCTATCATGGAGCGGTAGAGCTTTTGATCCACATCTATACCCTTTGGGTTAAGTTGTAGATGGCATTTGGTATCCATAGGTGTCTTCTTCTCCTTAGCATCGGCCATATTAAACCTCTTGAGCATGTCTTGAATATACTTTGCTTGGCTAATGAAAGTCCCTCCTCTCAATTGCTTGATCTCAAATCCAAGGAAGAACTTCAACTCGCCCATCATAGACATCTCAAACCTATCGGTCATAAGCTTTGAAAATTCATCATTAAAAGCTTTGTTAGACGAGCCAAATATAATATCATCAACATATAGTTGGCATACGAAAAGCTCCCCTTTAACCCTCTTAGTAAAAAGAGTGGGATCAATTTGCCCAACTTCAAATCCACGGTCTAACAATAACTCTCTAAGGTGCTCATACCACGCACGTGGTGCTTGCTTAAGTCCATAGAGCGCCTTATCAAGCTTGTAGACATGGTTAGGGAAGTTGGGGTCCTCGAACCCCGGGGGTTGCTTAACGAACACCAACTCCTTTAAAGGACCATTGAGAAAGGCACTTTTAACATCCATTTGTTGCAATTTAAAGTTATAACGGGATGCATAAGCAAGAAGGATACGGATGGACTCAAGGCGAGCCACGGGAGCATAGGTCTCTCCAAAATCAATGCCTTCAACTTGAGAGTACCCTTGAGCCACCAATCTAGCCTTGTTCCTCACAACCATGCCATGTCATCTTGCTTGTTCTTGAAAATCCATTTTGCC
Organism: Puccinellia tenuiflora; assembly: GCA_012064385.1. Lineage (NCBI taxonomy): Eukaryota > Viridiplantae > Streptophyta > Magnoliopsida > Poales > Poaceae > Puccinellia > Puccinellia tenuiflora. Next base: position 420,239 of record QRDG01000533.1, on the reverse strand, counting down.
AAACATTGCGGCACTCCTTTGGCTTCTCAACTAACTTCCAAACTTTATTGCGCTCGAAATTGTTGAGCTCTTCATGCATGGCTTGCAACCAATCCGGATCTTCAAGAGCTTCGGACACTTTCTTCGGTTCCACCATGGCAATATGCTTGATGATCACTAAAGTTTGCCAATTGCCTCGGGTGGACACTTTGCCTCTCACATCACCAATCACCTTCTCAAGAGTATGTTCACGAAGTTCCATGGTTCTTGCAACTCTAGCTCGACGACGGGCTTCGATATCCTCATTGCATCTTGGAGGTATCACTTGATCATCTTGATCATTTGAGTCCCCGTCTTGACCGGAAGGTTGACCTTGATCATCACTAGGCACGGCTTCAACATTTGAAGAAGAAGATGATTGAGCAAGGTCTTGATCATGGCTAGCATCACGAATAGGTGAGTTGGGCTCTTGCATAGCAACTTGATCAAGGGGTTGAGGGTCTTCAACTTGTTCTTGGGTTGGTGCAATAGGCTCTTCATTGGCTAGATTTTCTTGTAGATGAAGGCTCCACTTGAGTAGAGCATTGTCCTTCTCGATCCGCCACAAGGGGTTCCTCAACGGGGCGGAAAAATCCCACACCCATTCTTCTTATGGCTTCTTGAGGAATTACATCATCTACATCGGAAACATGAAATTGCGCCACTTGGGAGCCGTCATTTTCCTCGAACACCACACTACAAGATTCTATGATACGCCGTGAGGCTTTATCATAGATTCTATAAGTGTGGGATTCGGCACCGTAACCAACAAATATACCCTCTAGAGATTTAGATTCGAATTTAGTTAAGCGACAACCTTTAATCAAATAGAAACACTTACAACCGAAGACACGGAAGTAGGAGATGTTAGGCTTGTTGCCGGTGAGGATCTCATAGGGGTCTTGTTCAACCCTTTGCGGAAGTAGAGCCGGTTGGATGAGTGACATGCCGTGGATATAGCCTCCGCCCAAAAACTCAACGGAGTCTTAAACTCCGCTAACATGGACCTTGCTATATCCATAAGAGTCCGGTTCTTCCTCTCGGCTACACCATTTTGTTGAGGGGTATAAGTTGCGGAATATTGATGACGAATACCCTCTTCACTAAGAAACTCATTGAGGGTGTAGTTCTTGAACTCGGAGCCATTGTCACTTCTAATTGCCAATATGGGGACATTGTGTTGACGTTGCATTTCAATGGAGAAGTCGATGAAGGTTTGTTGGGTCTCACTCTTCGACTTGAAGAAATAAACCCAAGTGAATCTTGAATAGTCATCAACAATCACCAAGCAATACTTCTTCCCACCTAGACTTGCTTCGGGAACGGCACCAAAAAGATCCACATGGAGGAGCTCCAAGATCCTCTTGGATGAAATAATAGTCTTGGAAGGATGGGGAGAATCATGCATCTTTCCTTCAACACAAGCCCTACAAACACGATCTTTGGCAAAAGAGATATCTTCTTTTAGTCCGAGAATGTGGCCACCCTTGTGGACTTTGCAAAGTTCTCATGTTGACATGGGCTAGGCGGCGATGCCACAACCAACCCTTGTCGGCCTTTCCGAATAGGCACATCGAATTTGAAGTGGTTTTCCCCGAAAAGTCAACCACAAACAAATCCCTCGACGTACCCAACGAAAGCGACCTTTAGAGTCTTGCTCCACAAGAGTACCAACACATCAATATCAAAGAAGACGGCGAAACCCATCTTATTAAGTGCACGAACGGAAAGTAAATTAAAACCAAGGTCTTTGACAAGCATGACATTCGCTAGGTGATATCCTTAGCGACTACCACCTTGCCAAAACATACCTCGGATTTTGATCGATCTCCATAAGTGACGGTTGCTTCATTTAGATTTGGTCTCAACTCCGTCATTAATTCCTTGCTTCCGGTCATATGTTTTGTGCATCCACTATCAAGCACCCATTTTGACCCACCGGAAGCATAGTCCTACAAGAAATCATTGCTTTGATTTAGGTCCCCATTTTCAATGGGTCCTCTTTTGTTAGCAAGGGTCTTAGGAACCCAAATAGAACGAGCAATAGGACATTTCTAGGACCAACAAACTTAGCATAGACATCCCCATAATAATCAACATATAATGTAGTGGGGTTAGTCTTTCCCGCAAAGTCATCACTAATGGTTTTGCCCCTTGTGGCACCACCACTAGCAATGTTGACCTTCTTAGCTTGAGGAACTTCTTAGCTTGAGGAGCTCTAGCATCCTTCATGAAGCTCTCTTTCTCTTTTCCTCCTCAACAAACCCGACCCAACTCTCCCTTTTTGAAGTACAAAAGGTTTCTTACCTAGGGAGATGGCCTTAGCAAGATTGATCTTCAACCTAGCATTTTCCTCAATGATATTTGCATGATCACAAGTAATGGGTGGAGGAACTAGGCACATCATTTTTAGGCGGTTGAGCTTGAAGTTGTTCATACGACTTGTGAGGGTAGAGTGTTCACTCTCCAATGCTTTGTAGCCTTGGAAGCTTCTCTAGCTCCTCGGTTAGTCTAGAATGACCAACACCAAGCTCGACCTTTTCTTTCTTACATGCTTTGTATTTAGCAATTGCATGGTCACGTTCTTTAATGAGTTTAGCAACAATTAATCATTTGATTCTTCTATGATTCTAGTTGTTCTCAGAGAAACCTAAGCTCATGCTCTTCTTCAGATGTCTTTTAAGGATGCAATTTCCATAGCATCCTCTTTCAATCTTACCCTTGATCTCAAGCATCTTGAGCTTCACCATATTGGCTCATAAGAGCCTCAACATGCTTCTTTGTTTCACTTGCATGTTAGTGATAAAATGATCGAAAGCAACTATTTCCTCTTTATTTTAAGACTAGTAGCATCATCCATATTACTCATACCTTAGGAGATGAGGGAGATGATACCTCGTGGTCTTGGCCATGAAGCATCTTGCGGAGGAGTTGGAGACATTCTCATTGGGGATTCAAGAGAAGGGATGATGAAGAAGCTATGGCATGGCGGCAACTCACTTGTGGTCTTCTTCTTCTTCCCCGATGAGTACTCTTCTTGCGCAAGCAACACAATTCTTGGGGCTTCTTGTTGATGGCATTCTTCTTGAAGAAAGGTTTCTTATGGGTGTCCTTTGACTTGTCCTTCCTAACAAGCTTTCCTCCATGAAGTTCTCATTCTCAAACGGACACTCGGCCACAAGTGATATTTATCTTGGCAATTGTAGCAAGAACGAACCCTTTGGCCACCCTCCTTCCTTCCACTTGCCTTGTTGACAAAATCCCTTGCCTTGGACGGACTCTTCCAAAAGACTTTAGATGAGAGCCGCATAGTCCTTGAGAGTATCTTGAAGCTCTTTGGGATCCCAATGTGACACTTCTTGAGTCTCATCATCATCGTTTCCACAACCTTGGCCTTCAAAGCAAGTGAAGTTCCTCTATGCATTCCAATGGCTCGGGCTCGAGCGTCTTCGGCGTTCTTGGCGGCCACCTTGATGCCGCCATCTCTTGCATGACTTCATTAGATGACATGAGGTGATAGTTGTGTCTTCCTTGGAGGCTCTTCAAGTCGGTGGATTCAAAAGGCCAAAGGGCACTCACATACTTCCTCTTGATCCAAGCATCATCCACATAGGTTGCCCAAGGGCTCTAAATTGAGTGGCAAGGGTCTTGAGCCTTCGATACATCTTCATGATCTTCACCATCTATCATGAAAAATCCCTCGGCTTGGTTGCTCAAAGCTTCAAACCTATTCCTTCATGCTCTCATTGCCGACAAACTCTTGGAGAGTATCCCACTTCTTTGGCGGTGGTGGCAACTCGATGTGACATGTGCTTTTCTCCCACGGCGGTTGAATTATGTTGAGAGCCAAGTCATTGAGTTGACCATCCACAACTTCTCTTCTTGTCATGTTGTTTGGGTCGACGGCCTTGAAACCAACTTCGATGATTCTCCATAGCTGCTCGCTCGAAGCGCTCTTGATATGTGATCTCATAAGAAATTGCCAATTAGAAAAACAAGATGGATTAAACTTAGGTGGATCACCCCTATTGTTTATATGAGGATGCGGGATAGGTGGGTCGACGGAGTACTTAAATGGAACACCATGGTACTCCCTTCCCATTATCAATTTTAGGAGGGGATTCATTAGTGGTTGTTGCCCTCCCCTATGCAGCGGGCAAGCATTAGCCTCTAGGGATGGTGCGGGTGGCTTGTTAGCCTTCAAGAGTTCCTCATCATAGCACGCAACTCCTCCATTGAGTGTTCATGGATGATGTCAAGCTTGTTTCCAAATTCTTGAGATCATCCATGGTCACCGGAGGGTGCTACCACCTAACATCATCACCGTCACCCATACTCTCTTAGGCGGTGAAGCCTAACTTAAGAGCCAAGGCTCTGATACCAATTGAAAGGATCGTATGGGCACCTAGAGGGGGGGGTGAATAGGTGCTACACCAATTTTTAATTCTTTTTCGATTTTAGGCTTAACAAAAGGTAAATTCTCTAGATATGCAACTACGGTGAATTTACCTATATGACAAGAAGCAACTACACTAGGCAAGAACACGATACAAGAAAGACAACTAAGGGATAAGATAACCGAAAGTAGAAGCACGCGGAGACAAGGATGTATTCCCGATTCCTCCTTGTTAAGGGAGTACGTCTCGTTGGAGGGGTGTGAGCTCGCCACAAGAGGCCTACTCAAGATGCCACAAAGGCCTCACCCTATTTCCGATGAACCGCACCCAAGGGTTTGGTTCACCTTCCACTATCATAATCCTTCAAGGCGGAATCCGGAGCCTTTACAATGTTTTTGGGGCACACACCCACAACTTAATTGGGGGCTCCCAAATCAACACATCTGTCACAATTACAACAAGTAGTAAGCACAAGAATTCTATGGTAACACAATGCTAACCCTATAAACGAAATCCCAAGTGAATGAGGGTAAATGAAGAACGGCTTGGTGAAGATGTAGATCCGGGCCTTCCTTCAATCCTCCAAAGATCGACGAGTTTGAGTGGAGGGATTGGGAGATCTATCGATTTGAGCTTTGAGCTTTTGGGCATTAATGGAGGAGAGAGGATTCAAAAGCTAAGTGAACCAAGGTAGGTGGAGGGGTATTTATACCCCTCCAGGAAATCTGGCCGTTGGAAAAGCGAGGGGACGGAACTTCCGGCCAGAACACCAGAATTTCCGGTGGGCCGGAAATCTCCGGGAGAACTTTCGCCCAAACCTCCGGGACCCCTCCCGAGAGGAAAACCCAAAATGACTTGGCCAAAATTTCACCGGAAAATTTCCAGGGCCGGAACTTCCGGCCTGGAGGCCGGAACTTCCGGACCACCAGAAATTTTCGGGGGAACCTCCGGGGAGAAGTTCCGGGACCCCTCCAGAGAGGAATCCCAAAAATGACTTAGCCGAAATCCCGCTTGGCCGGAACTTCCAGCCGGAGGCCGGAATTTCCGGTCCTCCACAGGCAGAAAACCACTTCCAAAGCGATTCTCTTCTCCATCTTCAATCTTGTCTTCGATCTTTCACTTTCTGGGCCTAATCAGCTAAGAAACTTGTCAAGACACTTAACAAACATGATTAGCCCACAAAATGTGTTGTCATTATATCACCAAAAACTAAGAGATGTTCTTTCACACCATTGAAGCAACTTACAGTTTTGCAAGGCGGTGAATGCGGTGTTTGGACCAACGTATCTGAGACAACCAAATGCTCAAGACATGCTCGACTCTTGGCAGTAGCTGAAGCGAGAGGTTTTTCCAGGGATGCTTGGAAGCATCGATTGCATGCATTGGAAGTGGAAGAATTGTCTGTATGCTGGGCAGGGGATGTATAACGGAAGACATCTTGGAGCATGCTCAGTTGTACTTGAAGTGGTGGCCGACTATGATACGTGGATTTGGCATGCTTTCTTTGGTATGGCCGGTGCTCACAACGATATCAACGTGCGCAACGTTCTCCGGTGTTTGCCAGACTTGCCAATGGTCAAGCTCCCGACTGTTACTATGAGATCAACGGTCATCAGTATAACATGGATACTACCTAGCGGATGGCATCTATCCAACATACTCGACATTTGTGAAGACCATTCGCAATCCTGTTCCTCCGGCAGAGAATATTTTGCGAAGAAAAAAGGTGCTCAGAAAGATGTGGAACGAGCATTCGGTATACTTCAAGCCCAGTTTGCGATCGTCAGGCATCCTTCTCTATCATGGTCGATAGAACAGATGTGGGAGGTCATGAATGCTTGCATTATTATGCATAAATGATCATCGAGAATGAACGCGACCCTAACGTACTTTTCCACCCCAGCTTCCAGATGACCATTTGTTCAGAACCCGTTTGACGGGCAGGGGCAACTTGAACCGGTGGTGCATGGCCCGCCGCAAGGCTTCTCGGAATTTCTCGCGGTGCATCACAAATTCTTGATGGAGATGCGCATCAACAACTGCAAGATGATTAGTGGCGCACCTGTGGGAGCGTCATAGCGGAGAGGGTGATGGCCTTGTTTGAAGCACAATTTAGAGGATTTTAAACTTTTGTTGTAATAAATAACTAGATTTTAAACCATTTGGTCGTGCCGTGTTTGCCGGTGTAACATTTGGCCGGAACATTCGTGCTCCGGCCGACGATTGTAGGGTTCAATTTGATCATTTGCTTGTGGGGGCCGTTTAGAGAGTGCCAGTGTGGGAGTGGAAAAACAATGCGGCAACCCATTGGGCCTCCAATGAAGGTGTGCCGGACATAATTTAGGGCTTCCCGTGGAGATGCTCTCAATACCCGTCTCCTGGCAGTTGATAGATCAAGCATGCCTGAGAGCGGACGATCTGACATGGGCGGACGCTGCCGCCTCCTATCTCACCACTGAAGTCCATGGGGGATCTGCGTCCAAAAGAAGAGGAAATCGCTCTGCTGCCAGAATACGGTACTACTACTATGGTCATTAAGTGTTATGGGGACAGGTGCATTTACAGTGCTGGGATCTGTTTATTCAAAAAAAAAAAAACAGCTGGGATCTGCGACGTATGTTGGCAAAACATCGGTGATGTTCCTCTTTGTCCCCCACGGCATTTACTGATAATAAACCTCCAGGCGAGCGTGAGTCTGGGAGCCGGTCTCCTACACGATGCCAATACAGAGGCATGGATCAGGAGATTAAGTCCGAACCTGTCATATAATGGGCGAAAAATCCTCCCAATACCAGAAATCACATGATTCATTTTTTTCCTACCAAAAAACCAAAGCTGGGTTAGCCCACGACCCCAAAAAACAAGACAGACGCTATGTGAGGAACAACGTCATACTAAACTCGCAGATTGATCCAGCATTTTCCTGTTAAAAAAAATTCAGCCATTTGTGAACCGAATGCCAGATTGTTCTGTGTAGTGCAACCTAGGGGCATCTGTCTTGTTTTCAAAAAGTGCCATTTTTTTTTAAGTTGCGGGAATATATATCCATTCTATGTGGGCAGCGCCAAAATATTTTTTAAAAAAGTTGCGGGAATATATATCCATTCTATGTGGGCGGAAAGTCTCATGGATTTTTTTTTGTTGCTCTGCTGAAAAAGACAAATTTTATTTTATCTAGTACCGAAATTTGTCTTTTTTGCCGAGGCAAAATAAAAATTAATTTTTTCACAAAACTTTATGCCACGCTCATGTTTTTGCCAAGATGTACACGTACAATTTTGTTTTGCAATTTTTAAATATTTAAAAACGTGTTTAAAATGCATTCTTTAACAAACGGATAGATGTTCCAGGTGCAAAACATACATGGTTGCGTACCGGCCGTGCAGTAAAACAAATTTCGGTTTTGCTAATTCTAAGTCGACTAAGAATTAACTAAATCTCAGTCGCCTTTTTAACCGTTAGATTTTGTGTCGTGATCGTGCTAATTTGCGAGTTGCACATGGTTTGCAATTGTGTGCAACTGACTGAGAATTAGTTAAATTCCAGTCGCCTCCTTGACCGTTTGATTTGTGTCGTGATTCGTGTTGATCTAAGAGTTACACATGATTGCAATTGTGTGCAAGTGACTGAGATTTAGTTAAATCTAAATCGACTGAGAATTAGACACTCCCAACAAATTTACTACGTATGCCGTTGGGAGCTGGAGTACGGATCAAGCGTAGCTCTGGCTTCCCTACCTTCATGGCTGTGGGCCGGTGGGTGAGATCGGAATGTCGTCGGTCTGTAAAAACAAGGAGGTAATTCTATGAGAACATGCAACACATTCAAGTGCGACAGTCATGCAAGTGCTTGTCCCTGTACGAGACGTGCTGGCCGTGGTAACAACGATAACTTCTGACATTGCCAGGTAATAGTGCATGTCATAAGGTAGGGTGTGGATGTATATCCGAAGCATGTCCTAATCGCGAAGTGACCGGAGCCGTGGATGGGGTGCGTGCATCTGCCGCCCAGGTCAGAGGAGCATTTTCCAAGCATGCCCTGGTTACTTCAGGACTCAGGACTCAGGACTCGAGAGTCAGGATACAAGCCAAATGGTTTGCATCATTGCAAGGGTCAAGCCCGTTCACGAAACCGAACGAAAAAGACAGGAAAAAAAACACACAACACACGTGCTGCTCGGACGGCACGCACCAGTCACTTTGTGACGTGACCAATGAACTCCTCCATGTCCAGCCACGAGGAGCCACCTTCTGCAACGGCGGCACGAATATCCTTGGCGAGCGCCTTGGCCGCATTCCGCACGGCGACCCCCTCGTCAGAGTCCATCGCCTCCTGATGACCTCCTCAATGTCCTTGGCCGGCAGCGTCTCCCGGTTCTTCTCCCACGGCCTCACGACGATGCCGGCCTTGAGGTGGCCGCACACGTACTCGGCGTTCCACGGCTGGTCGGAGTGCATGGGCCACGCGAGGATCGCTTTCCCGTGGCTCAGTCCTTCGAGCAGCGAGTTCCAGCCGCAGTGGCTTACGAACGCCGACGTGGCGTCGTGAGCCAGGATCTCCAGCTGCGGCGCCCAGCCCGTGATCACCAGCCCCTTGCCTTCGGTTTCTTTAGTGAACTTTGATAGCAGCTCCCCGTGCCGGCTCTTGCCGCCGGCCTCCGCGAATATGTCGGCGCGGTCGGCGTCGCGCAGCACCCAGATGAACCGCTGCTTGCTGCGCTGCCGCGTGGCCAGCTCCTCGATCTGCTTGCCAGCAGCGACGTCATGGTGCCGAAGCACACGTACAGCACCGATGAGGCCGGCTGCTTGTCAAGCCAGTCCAGGCACTCGTGCCGCGGCTGCAGCACCTGCGAGGACGGTGCAGCAGGCATGGTCGGGTCGAGGGTCGAGCAGTGGGTTTAAACGGGCCGATGGTGAACAGTTTCTTGCCGTCTTCGGACAGGGTCTCGCCGAGCGCGTCGACGAAGTCACCCTCGAGCGCGCGGCACGAGTTAAGGAGCAGCCCGGCGCCTGACACGGCGAGGCCGCCCTGCCGCCGCACCAGGTCCATGAACTCCTCGGTGAGGAAGGACTCTGGCGGCTGGACGGGCAGGCCGAGCGCGCGCACCAGGCAGTGCCCGGGGTCCTTGAACCCCGCGCTGAACGACTGCCCCACGCACTGGAGCGCGTACGCCTCGCAGTTTTGCAGCCGCGACGCCTCACGCGGGGAAGGCCATGAGGCTGTCGTGCACGACGACGACGCGGCGGTGCGATGCGGCGAGCTCGTCGAGGAGGCGCCCGAGCGGCGCCGCGGCGTGGTCGCAGAACGCGTCGAAGAGCGGCTGCAGGTGGGCCGGGAACGCGATCGGGCTGTCGGGGTCGGGCGGCGGCGTCGCGTAGGGAGGGATGTCGAGGGCGGCGAAGCGGAGCGAGCCGACGGGTCGCGCGTCCCAGCCCTGCACGCGCGCCCGCGCCTGGCGGACGTGCGGTGCCGGCGCCGCGTAGTGCACGACCAGGCCACGGGACGCCAGCAGAGCGACAGGTGCAGCATCTGGTTCAGGTGCCCCTGCGCCGGGAACGGCACGGCCACGATGGCCACGGGCGCTTCTGGTGCGACCTCCATTGCTGCGGGAGCCATGGTCCCGGGACTGCCTAGTGTGCCTCAAGCCACAGGCGGCCATGCTGCCGCATTTGTAGCCTGTAAAGGCGTGTACCGCGCGAGGCTGCATTACCGGAGATCCGATCGATCCGCTCTGGGCTTCTAGCTCGTGGCCATCGTGGCCATGGGGACACGTTGCATTGAATCCGATCAAATCAGGACGCGATGACGATGCATTGAATCACTCGTACGGCTACAGCTGCATTTGTAGCACTCGTACTACACACGCTGGGGGAATATCCAGTTTCCTACGGTGGCAAACGACGGGGCTGCAGCAAGCGCACTGACGCACGAACCACACTGGCACACCGCACACTACACTAGTCTCGTTCGCAGCATGAGTCTTGGCAGTCACTCAATTCAGTCATATTTTCTTTCGAATCAATCAGGAGCCTTCTCTATTGCTTTTTTTTTAGATGAACTTCTCTATTGCCTATCATGGTTCCCCGAATCTATCCACTAAGAGCATGTCTAACAGACCCCTCAAAAGGCCCAACCCCGTAAAATAACTGCCGATATACGGGGTTGGGCTCTACCCGGCCGTCTAACAGACCCCCTAAATCGGGCACCCCCGGACGGATTTTTACAAGTTTCGTTACGGGGCGGCTCGTCGCCCCCTACTGTTGCGGGGTGAGGCGCGGAATACAGGCCCAACCCCTCTTCCTCCCCTCCACTGCGCGCGAAGCAATTCAGCGAGCCCAACCGCCGCCGCCGCCGCCCGATCTCCTCCGCCCCGCCCTCCCCGGCCACCACGCGCCCGATCTCGCCGGAATGGACCTTCCGCAGCACCTCCGACCACCGGCGATGCATCACCGTCGTCAGGGGTGGTGAATGTCACCGTCGGCGTCGTGGAGGATCAGCCGAGCAAACGGCGACGTCTCGGCCATCATCTCCGCCACCATCCCATCGAAGAGGAAGCGGATCCCGAAGGTCCCCCTTCCCAGAGGCGGCGGCCGGTGCTGCGCCGGCTGCGACCCCTGCGGCAGCCGCGAAAGGAGGCCGGAAGAAGACGGCGTCGGCGGGGCCGAGGGGTGCCCAGCCGAAGGCGAAGAAGCCAACCACCCGCATCGGCCTCGCCCCCCCACCGTCCAACGCCGCCGCCCGTCCTGCTGCTGCTGCTGCTTGCCGTTCCGCCCGCGCCGACGCCACCCGTCGCCGACGCCCACCAGGTGCTCGACCATGAGCCCACCACAAGCTACATGGATATGCTCAACGCTGGAACGGTGGACCTGGACGCCGGCATTGGTGCGTTCGATGGAGGGTCCAACTACGACTATGGCGACTATGGCGACGACGAGGAGGGTGACGAAGAGGTCGACGACGACGTTGTTGAGGTCGACCCGGCTGCTGCCGGTTCGTCCGCGCCGAAGCAACGCACGTCCAACTACACCGAGATTGAATACGTGACATTGGTCCGTGCGTGGGGTAAGGTGGGAATGGATGCGTGCACCGGCACAGACCAAACCGGCAAGCGTTATTGGCAGCGCATTGAGGATGTTTACCACCAGCTCAAGCCTCGCACGAAGAGTATGGCGGATCGATCCTACCGCTCCCTTGAAGGCCGGTGGAACACGATCAAACCTGCTTGTTCTCGTTGGAGCGCTGCCATGGACCAAGTGGCGGATAATCCACCAAGTGGATGCGTTCAGGAGGACTATGTGAGTTTTCTAAACTATGTGTTATTGATGTGCAAATTAGTTCTTGTGCAAACTATGTGTTATTGATGTGCAAACATCACACTATATTGTTGTGATGTGCAGCCCAAGTATGCTCAACTGCGGTACAAAGACATGGCCGGCTCCAAGAATAAGAAATTTCAATTTCAGCATTGCTTTGCATTGCTTCAACACCTTCCCAAGTGGCAGTTGAGGGACCAAGAACCAAAGTGCAAGAAGGAGGCAATGCTCAGCATGGATGATGAAGAGGAAGACATGAATGGTAGAAACAAAGGCAAGCCCGAGGGCACCAAGAAAGCGAAGGAGAGGCAGAGGTTAGAAGCCGAGGCAACTAGCTTCAAGGAGAAGATGGATCAACTCATGAAGTCAAAGGAGGCATTAGCATTGAAGACATTGGAGACCAAGCTAATCATCACCGAGAAGAAGAAGGAGGTGAAGCTTGCCAAGGTGGAAGCTAGGCGGGAAGATGCAAAGCGCAAGGCCGAATTGGATGCTAGGATGTTGGCACTCAAAGAAACCAAGGCGATGAAGGAGCTCTTGGCCAAGGAGAAGGAGATCATGATGATGAACACCAAGGACATGGACGAGGATCAGCTGGCGTGGTGGAAGGAGACCAAGGCCGACATCATGACGAGGAAGTTGCAGGCGCGTCAAGCTCGTGCGGCAAGCGATTGATGGTGTATCGCGTTGATCGCGTTGGTGGTGGCAACACTTTTAGGAACCTCCATGGCTAGAACATAACTAATGATCGTTGTGATGTAGAAACTATGAATTAAGCATCGCATGTTTTGCATTTGCCATGTTTGATCGGAAAATAGTTGTCAAAATAGGTGTGCAAAACCCTGTTTTTACGGGCCGAAAACTCGTCCGAGCTAGCAGACCCCGTATCCCCACCCCGTATTCTGTTTTACGGGGTGGGGATACGGGGTCTGCTAGCTCGGACGAGTTTTCAGCCGGTGGAAAGTGAATACAGGGCACTCTACTCGCGTTATAAGGGGCAGAAAAATAGGGGGTCTGTTAGACATGCTCTAAGTATGTGAAAAAAGGATGGCAAGATCAAATAAAAGATGCTGAAAGTTACCGGAAGTTCAACGATCGCAGGGGCAAATGGACTCTTCAGGCCAACAAGTGTGACAAAGGCCTGGGTTGCAGCTTAAGGAGTCCATTCGACGAGAGCGTTCTTCTGCGGCACATTGCCACAGATTTCTGCTACTACTACATGGATGCATCAGCAGATCACCCTTGTTCCATGGCTGTGCTATCTAGTGTGAAAGATCACATCATCACAGAAATGTCAAACTACATGATCTACCTACTCTTCGTCAAGCCTGAGATGTTATTGCTGGGCACCAGGAGGGATCTGCTCATGACCGCTAACGCTGAAATGGAGGAGATCCTCAAGGATGACAATCCATCGCTCAAGGAGGTCCTTAAGGGCGACAAACCTTTGCTCATGCAGATCCTCAAGTGCTATAAGCCATTGCTCAAGTTCTTCACAAGAAAAGGCAAGAGGCCACCACACAAGGAAATCGAAAGAGGGTTTGTGCAGAGAATAATCGTCAAGGTGCAAGTTGTTGAACACATAGACTCGCCGTCTGATGCAGAGAGAGATGCCACTACACAAGAAGGTTTCATCCCCGATGCATGGAAGCTTGCTAATGTGTTGCTCAATATAGATGATAAGAACAAGATGTGGGAGGTGATTGAAGGCGTGTGGGTGGAGATGCTCTGTTTCTCAGCAAGTAGGTGCTGAGGGTACCTACACGCCAAGAGTCTGGGCACTGGAGGGGAGTTACTGACCTATATCTGGCTCATGCTTTCGCACATGGGCATGGAGACCTTACCGAGAGGCTGCAGAGGACGGAGCTTTCAAGCGGAGAAGGAAATGCCGGCGCCCCTTCATCTACTTCCCGGGTTAGTGCCGCCACTGCAGAAGCCATTTTCTGAAAAATTATACTCAGGAGATCATTTCTAATCTTAGTTGTGTACTGTATTTGTTTACCCACTGATGTTTTTATGTTACTTGCTCCCTGTGTGTGGTATTGTAACTATGTGAATATGTAAACTACCAGATACATGAGGTGGAAAATCAGACACGCTTCAGACACCTGAAGTCTCGTGAAGAAGCTGCTGCTGGAGAATCTTCCGCTCAACCGTGAACAAATACCTGCTGAATAACGCAGTAAATGCCCACTGGAGAACCATAGGATGCATGTATATATTTCATGTTACAGTGCCTACCAGTCGACCACCATGTTTGTAATAGGGTGGATTTGGTGTGAGATTCAGTTGAACATTCCGTTGCCCTCTTAATGTAATGTATTTTGCTACGACCATGTCTGTAAGAGATTGGATTTGGTGTGAGTCATTTGAACATTTTCATTGCCCTGTTAATGTACTACTACTCAAAGCTCAGAAATAGCAGTGATGTTTTGCTTCCTGGATCTGCATGATTATCTCTGTTGATAAAACACGTCAAGATTGGAGATGAATTTGTGATGTTGGCCGACAGGCTTAAAACATCGAGGCCACGTTAAGTAGCTACATGTGAACCCCAACTATCCCGTCTCTGTATAACCAGTATCTCTAAGGTTCATGTGTTGTTACAAATGCCAGACTGCCTCTTATTTCTGCAACGAGCATGTCCATAGCACGGATGCTAATTCAGTGGTAAATGATGCAGTTCTTTGGTGTCTTGCATCAACAAGATTATTTATGATCACTGATAAACATAACAAACCTTGGGCTACAGCCTCGAGAGTGATACATAGATGGTATTGTCAGACATCTAAGTTACACCGATCAGATTCCCCACAATCAGAAAAAAAGAATCAATAACCAGCTATCTAAAAGCAACCATCTGAAATATGATCAGAGTTCTATGACCGGAGAATGCGTGCAAAGACATATCTGAGCGCATATCAAAAGCTGCAACACATCCCAGCCTGCAAGCAACCCCACATCGGTACATCTATACTGATCTACAACAGATACTTGCCCAACGCGGGAAGCAGCTAGACGCGAGCAAATCCAACGGCGAATCGTCGATAGGACCAATGGAACGTGACGATCTTCCCCCGGGAGCAACATCATCCAGCCGAGCAGTCGTCGTATCATCAACAACTCTGCTCAGGAACTGGTTCCTCCTCTTAGCAAACATGCGGTTAGTTTCGCTCAAATCACTGCTGGTTTTGCTGCCTTTGCTGCGGGAAGTTCTGGTTCTGCATCTGATTCTGCAACTGGTTCTGCATTTGGTTCTGCTGGTTCTGCAACTGGTTCTGCATTTGGTTCTGCTGGTTCTGGAGGCCCACCATGCCCTGCTGCTGCTGCAAGCTCTGGCCACCTCCTTGCATGTTCCCATATAGCCCCTGCTGCTGTTGTTGCTGTTGTTGTTGCTGCTGCATTCCCATCATAGTGGAGGCATTTGTGCCTCCCAAGCCATACACTGTAGCAAGAAACGATGGGGAAAATTGCTCAAATATTATCTTGGAAATATAAGCTACATAAGTGCTAAAAAGGAGTGCATCTAACTTTTCCTCAGTATAATCGCACATGCTGAACTCCGCCTATGTTGTCTCAACATAGCCGGTCCCAAGCCCGGATAAAGGAGGAGGGTTATGATAGGCTTGGCGAGCCAACGTCAAAACTTAGCTACTCTCATGGAGATGAAACCCAAAAGAACCTCGTTGGGGCGTAACCATCTTAGCGACGCGCCATATCGGAACCCGGGTGTGGTGTCAAATAGGCAAGGGCCGGGCCGCCACCCCCTTGGTGGCGCGCCGTGTCGTGATCTGGATACGGTGTTAAGTGAGCAAAGATCAGGTCGTCGCATCCTTAGTGGCGCGCTACACCGACGCCCGGGTGTTGTGAAAAATGAGCAAGGGTCTTCGCACTTGACTCGACGAGTGCGGAGGGTAAGGAAGTTAGCCGAGCCTAGGAGGATCTGCTTAGGTAGTTGGAACGTAGGGTCCCTAACAGGTAAGTTACGGGAGTTAGTTGATACGGCGATAAGGAGGCGCGTTGATGTCCTATGTGTCCAAGAGACCAAATGGAAGGGACAGAAGGCGAAGGAGGTGGAGGATACCGGCTTCAAGCTATGGTACATGGGGACAACTTCGAACAAGAATGGAGTAGGCATATTGATCAACAAAAGCCTCAAGGATGGAGTGGTGGAAGTCAAGACAAGGGGACCGGATTATCCTAGTCAAGTTGGTTGTTGGGGACTTAGTCCTCAATGTTATCAGTGCGTATGCCCCACAGATAGGCCACAATGAGAGCACCAAGAGAGAGTTCTGGGAAGGCTTCGAGGACTTGGTTAGGAGTGTACCTACTGGTGAGAAGCTCTTCATAGGAGGAGACCTCAATGGCCACGTGGGTACATCTAACACAGGTTTTGAAGGGGTGCATGGTGGTTTTGGCTATGGTATCCGGAACCAAGAAGGAGAAGACATCTTAAGCTTCGCTTTAGCCTACGACATGGTCGTAGCTAACACCCTCTTTCGGAAGAGAGAATCCCACCTAGTGACTTTCAGTAGTGGGCAACACTCTAGCCAGATTGATTTTGTCCTCTCTAGAAGGGAAGACAGACGAGCTTGCCTTGATTGTAAGGTGATACCTGGAGAGAGTGTGGTCCCTCAACATAAACTGGTGATGGCTGACTTCCGCTTTTGGATTCGTATCCAGCAGGACAAGCACACCAAAGTCGCTAGAACGAAGTGGTGGAAGCTAAAGGGGGAGGCAGCTCAGACTTTCAAGGAGAGGCTTATTAGGGAGGGCCCTTGGGAGGAAGGAGGCGATGCAAACAATATGTGGATGAGGATGGCGAGTTGCATTCGGAAGGTGGCTTCAGAGGAGTTTGGGGTGACCAGGGGAAGGAGAAGCGATGCTAAGGATACCTGGTGGTGGAATGTTGAGGTCTAAAAGGCTATTGAGAAGAAGAAGGACTGTTTCATATGCCTATATCTAGACAGGATTGCAACCAACATGGAGAAGTACAAGGGGGCAAAGAAGGCCGCGAAGCGAGTGGTGAGCGAGGCAAGGGGTCGGACGTATGAGGACCTCTACCAGTGTTTAAGCATGAAGGAAGGCGAAAGGGACATCTATAAGATGGCCAAGATCCGGGAGAGGAAGACGAGGGATGTCAACCAAGTCAAATGCATCAAGGATGGAGCGGATCAACTTCTTGTGAAGAATGAAGAGATCAAGCGTAGATGGCGAGAGTACTTTGACAACCTCTTCAATGGAGAGAATGAGAGCTCTACCTTCCAGCTAGACGACTCCTTTGATGATACCAGTAGACGTTTTGTCCGACATATCCAGGAGTCTGAGGTTAGGGAGGCATTGAAGAGGATGAAAGGAGGCAAGGCGATGGGCCCTGATGGTATTCCCATGGAAGTATGGAGAGGCCTCGGAGACATAGCGATAGTATGGCTAACTAAGCTTTTCAACCTCATTTTTCGGGCAAACAAGATGCCTGAAGAATGGAGGCGGAGTACATTAGTGCCAATCTTCAAGAACAAGGGAGATGTTCAAAGTTGCACTAATTACCGTGGAATCAAGCTGATGAGCCATACAATGAAGCTATGGGAGAGAGTCATTGAGCATCACTTAAGAAGTTTGACAAGCGTGACCAAAAATCAATTTGGTTTCATGCCTGGAAGGTCTACCATGGAAGCCATCTTCTTGGTACGACAACGTATGGAGAGATACAGGGAGCAAAAGAAGGACCTCCATATGGTGTTCATTGACTTGGAGAAGGCCTATGATAGGATACCACGGAATGTCATGTGGTGGGCCTTGGAGAAATACAAAGTCCCAACAAAGTACATCACCCTCATTAAGGATATGTACGATAATGTTGTGACAAGTGTTCAAACAAGTGATGGCGACACCGATGACTTTCCAATTAAAATAGGACTGCACCAAGGTTCAACTTTAAGCCCTTATCTTTTTACTTTGGTGATGGATGAGGTCACAGGGGATATACAAGGAGATATCCCATGGTGTGCTCTTTGCGGATGATGTGGTGCTAGTTGATGATAGTCGGGCGGGGGTTAATAGGAAGTTAGAGTTGTGGAGGCGGACTCTAGAATCGAAAGGCTTTAGGCTTAGTAGAACTAAAACTGAGTACATGAGGTGTAGTTTTAGTACTACTAGGCAGGAGGAGGAGGAAGAAGAGATTAGTCTTGATGGGCAGGTGGTACCTGAGAAAGACACCTTTCGATATTTGGGGTCTATGTTGCAGAAGGATGATGATATCGATGAAAATGTGAGCCATCGGATCAAGGCGGGTTGGATGAAGTGGCGCCAAGCTTCTAGCGTCCTCTGTGACAGGAGAGTGCCACAAAAGCTAAAAGGCAGGTTCTACAGGACGGCGATCCGTCCTGCGATGTTGTATGGCGCAGAATGTTGGCCAACCAAGAGGCGACATATCCAAAAACTAGGTGTAGCAGAGATGCGCATGTTGAGATGGATATGTGGCCACACAAGAAAGGACCGGGTCCAGAATGATGATATACGTGAAAGAGTTGGCGTAGTACCAATTGAAGAGAAGTTTGTCCAACACCGTCTAAGATGGTTTGGACATATACAACGTAGGCCTCCAGAAGCGGCGGTGCATATTGGAAGGATAAAGCGGGCTGAGAATGTTAAGAGAGATCGTGGTAGACCAAACTTGACATGGGATGAGTCCGTTAAGAGAGACCTGAAAGATTGGACATCACTAAAGAACTAGCCATGGACAGGGGTGTGTGGAAGTTAGCTATCCACGTGTCAGAATCATGAGTTGGTTTCGAGATCTTATGGATTTCAACTCTAGCCTACCCAAACTTGTTTGGGACTGAAAGGCTTTGTTGTTGTTGATAATCGCACATGCTGAACTATGCTCCAAACTTAATTGAACAACAAAGCATTAATGTATGTTATGTTCTGAACTGTGACCAGTATGCGGTTATATTCAACACTAAGTATTTTCCTAGCAGTAGTCCAACGTGCATATCTTATGAGCTTAGCACCAACTATCCAGGCGATGGCACAAATACAATATAGAACTACAAAATAATGTGTCTACATTTTATGACATGAAAAGGTACACTTTCCATCCATTTATTAAAACTGTACGTACTTTGGTCGGTCATCATTTGGGATGGATGACTCCTCTGAGGAAGCCCACCGGTCATTCCAAACTGCTGAACAATCATAAGAAAACAATATAATACTTTATAAATATAAGAAAGGATTTAGTACATGTGAAAAAAATAAGGAATAGCAGAAACACAACCTAAAAAGAAATCATATACATTCTTCATGACATGCTGCAGAGCATTATCGATGAAAGATGGTTGAGAAATAGTGAAATTCTGCTGCCATTCCAATCTACTGCCTACAACTACTAGCACTTGCCTTATTGCCCAAGAGTCCAAGACCCCAAGCCTACCAATTGCAAGTTCTATTTGCCAAACTTGTTTGGCAGTCTGGGACTAGCCAGCTTCTTACACCAGTAAGAAGAGCCATGCAAGTAGATCAAGTAAGAAACCCAGGTAATCAAAATATCCTAATTAACCATTTCTTGCCTCCATTGTAGTAACAGAGGGCATCATTTTAAAGATTTACAAGGGAAAAGATCGTCACTAACTTGTGCGACTGCCTGGTTTTTACAATGATCATACTGTTACAGTATATGTGAATTGCACTAGTCTTCCCATCAGTTCGGACTTTTGGGATAGTTGACTAGTGCAGAATACATGACATGGTATCAGAGTCTCGAGTTCGAGTCCTGGTTTGCGCAATTTATTAAAAAATTACTGGAGCCCCCCTTGTATCCAAGTATATACGCCTCTGAAGCCATACCTCTGAGTCCACGTATAGACCTCTTGAGTCATACCTCTGAGTCCAAGTATTGGTTGAGGCATATACCTCTGAGACTTGTGCGCCGTCGCTCTCTTCCGGTTGCACGTGTTGACTTTCCGCGTCACACGTGAGAGGGGGTGTTACAGTATATATGTAGATTGCACTAGCTATTCCCATTAGTTCGGATTTTTGGGATAGTTCGCTAGTGCAGGATACATGACACATACCATACACAGTACACTATTGTGGTTCAAAAAATACTTCTGCAGCCAAAGCAACTTAGTGATAACGAACTAGGCATTTACCTGCATTTGTGGCAAGATTGACTGTGATTGCATTGTCCCAGGTATGTTTGCCATCTAAAAAAAATAACAGGTGGCTCAATTAACACAGGAATATGTTCAAAATATCCAGCACAAAGCTTTTGTTTTCACAATTTACTAACAGGAAAGGTGTTATCAAACCATTTGTGAGTTTGAAGATGCTTGGGCAGCAGTAAACATTGCGCTGTTTGCAGCTCCAGTGAACTGGCCCAAATGGCTTCTCAACTGATTTCCTTGGTTCAACTGGCTGCCCGGTTGCATGCGTGCAGCCTGCAACTGCCTACTCTGAAACTGTGACAATGCTGCTTGGTTGTACTGCATCTGCTGTTGGCCAGGAACCTGACAGAAGGTTTTGAACAGCAAGTTATGAGCTTTGTGAAACTAAAAACGTTTCTGCATGCAGCAAACATAGACAAAAGGCGGTCAATGGTAAAATTGCCTGTGCTTTTTGTTGAGCCTGCCCCTGTAAGTCTTGTAACTGAGGAACTGTGCTCTACAAGAAAAGTGTGGATTCTGTGAGCACTAAACCAGTTTGAAGTAAATGGTGTCGAACTATTGGAAATCATCAGAATAGAAAATCATTGAAATATGCTACAGAAATATACAAGATGCTGCCACCACCACAAGCGTAAAAAAAACTTATTTGGAACTATAAGGAAAATTTTCCTTACCTGAGCCAGCATCCCAGCAGCTGTTGGTCTCAGTTGTTGCTGCTGTTGAGATAGCAGCTGCTGCTGCTGCTGAGATGCTTGCATCATCTTTTGCCTCTGCTGCTGTGGTGTCAGATGTTGCTGCGGCGAAGGTGTATTCATCATATTGGTGCCTGACCTAGGGGAGTTGGCATACGGCATTGGAGGTGTAGAAACATTCTCAAAATTAGGGGTTCCTGCAGTTCCAGGTGATGGAGCAGATCTGCCAAGTCCTCCAGATGCCTGCATGAAGCAGAGAATGTCAAATATCTTAAGAAAATTCATATTGGTGATTGTATACTCAATTCTAAAGCAAAATCATGTTTTAATGTATGGCAGAAGGTGAAACAGGAAAAAAACACCTTGGAGAGAACACTAATGTCATGCAAAAAAAAGAAAACAAGTATGTCACATGCCTAGTAAACGTCCCCTCTCTAACTCTCTTGCTTTTAACCCAGTGAGCAATAAAATGGACATCTTCTAAATTCATAATAATTAGAAGTGCTAATGCTGATACTACACAAACCTGCATTGGATTTCCCTGTGCATTGACACCATTAGGTGCAAATCCTGATGTATTTTTGGGAAAGGCACCTGCAGATATAAATAGATGTTAGACGATGATGCTGGAGCATTCTACAACACAGTCCTTCGACTTAAATGGTTATGGCACAGTTGATACCAGCAATTCATGGCATAACGAAATACATATAGAGCGTTAAGAAAAGGCCAAACCATCACAACATCTAATCATACCGGAATTATCACCAAAATTGTGGGCACCATCTCCAGTAGATAGTACTTCCATTAAATGACTAGGAAGAGCAGAATGCATCTGCCTTTGGTGGTCTCCCGGTACCCGCAATCCTGAGAGTCAGGCTATTTCATCATTGAGGTGATAATACGAATAGGAGAAACACAGGTGTTATTTATTTTGGAAGTCAAATAAGCATTAATATATTTTCACCTTCACCATAATTTACTGCTGCTCTAAGTAGGCCTTCCTGTTCCTGTATCTTTGCAGCTTGTACCTTGTCCAATGTAGGACCAAGATTTGCCCCCTGACGGGTTCCTAGACCATAAGTCTTACGGCACTCAGCAATTACTCTCTCAGCAGTTTCACACGCACTTCCGATCATCATTATCCGAGCCTGAAAGGAATATCAGCAAGTCCCATTTTATTTAACAGACAGCCAACAGATCAATCGACTACAGTGTAATGCAGGTTTACATTTTTCACGTTGCATTAAGCACCTTTAACTTGTCGATTTGCAAAGGCACTGGTAGATTTGTTATCCCAGACAACAATTGTTCCCTCTTTGTAGTTTCCTCTATTTCCATCTCAGGTAAGAGCTTTGACGACAGCATTACGGGTAGTACTGCAGGTGCAATACTCATACAGGTCAAACAAGAAAAATGATCAAATAGTAGTAGCTAATGAAGAAAGATTGTACGTATTGACAATAAGAGGCACTGGAAGACTAAATTGTAACACATCACAACCACCCAGATCAGTCCAGAAAATACCACTTTGGTAACTGGTTTGCTACTGGTTCCTATTACACTTCTTTATCCATAAAAAGACTTTAAGAGACGACACCAGCGTATGAAACTGAGCAGGGTTCTTCACATTAGAGTATTTATTTCCACACCGATTTGAAATCGGTACCTCTGGATTCATTCAACTTATATCTTGAAAATTGAAATTAGCATGTGTATCTAAATCAGGAAAAGTTCCATTGAGTAACCAAAGCATCAATGTGTTGAACTAGAAGGGAGATTCCAGAGGAGCAGCGCGTACTTGCGGCGTTCTCGGCGTTGACGTTCTTGGGGTACACCACGAAGCCCTTGTTCACCTTGTTGATGTCCTCCACGATGTTGAAGAGCTCCATGCTCACCATGGAGAACTGCCCGAGCACGTCCTGCCTACCGGGCGCCACCGCCACCGAGACCAGCCATACCATGCAAGTCAGTTGTCAATCGTGAAACAGCAGCATAACTATCATACTGGAACCGGACGGAGGATCTACCGAAACCCTAGCGCTTCGCTCCAGGAGGCGGCGGCGGCAATGGAGGGGATGCGAGGGGAGAGATGGGGGCGGTCCGTACCACTTGGGGGAGGCGTTGGGGTTGGTGCGGGCGATGGCGTCGAAGTCCTCGAGGATGCGGGAGATGGCCTTGTAGAGCCCCACCGCGCGCGCCCGCATGCCCTCCAGGTTCAGCTGGTTCTGCACCTCCGAGTTCAGCCGCTCCACTCGGGGAGCCGCCGGCGGCGGCGCCGGATGCTGCTGCTGATTCCCTCCCGCCCCGCCGGCCTGTGCCGCCGCCGCAGCGTCCATCGCCGGAGCTGGGTGGTGACGGGGAGGATGGATGGGGAGGTCGAATCGGAAGTGCGTCACGGATCGTCGGGGCGGAGAAGAGCTTCAGCGAGGGGATCGACTTGACGGGTGGGGCCGGAACACTCGAACAGTCTCAGGCCCTCTTTGATTAAAAGGATTTTCGTAGGAATTTTAGAGGATTGAATTCCTCAGGAAATCTTCATGCGGTGATTCATAATTGTTTGGTTCGAATCATATAGGATTTTTTCTAAGGAATTTTTGTAACCAAATTTTATATCTTTCCGATCTATAAAAAGTGTCGTCCACTTAGTACAAAGTTTGTACTAAGTTAATACAAAACGAGCGACACTTTTTATGGATCGAAGGGAGTAGTAAATTTAACATCCACTCGAACCTTTTTTTATCCTTTACTTTTTATGGATCTTCTATCATTGGAAAGAACATGACATTGTGATGTTGTATTTTCCTATTTTTTGTGTTTTTACTATCCTGTGAATCCATCCTCAGTAGTTCGAGTAATTTTCAGCGTTGTGATGAAAAAGCTAGGTGACCGTGTGGGCCCAACCCGTAAGTGCGCCCTAATTCCCCTTCCCTTTCTCTCGATGCCCATTCCCTCATGCGTCACCTCGAACTCCTCGATCTGCTCCCATCCACCCACCAAATCGAGTCAGCGCCCACGCTGACTGCTAGGGAGGCGTGGAGAAGAGAGACGTCAATGTGCAAGGCACATAGTGCGGGGGGTGCGGGTGTGCTCATGATAGAGACGATGTGATGGTGGTGGAGTTTCGAGGGAAGGCCAGGGGCAACAGTGGATCGGCAGTGACAAAGCATTAAGAGAACGGGGCGGCAATATGCGGCGGTTTCGGATGGCGGTGGTTCTCAGCGTGTGGTTGATTTGGAGTTTAGCGGTGATGGATCTAGAGTGTGGTGACGCGGTCCCCGGCCCTCTCCTCTTCTTCCCACTCTCTGGTGCGGCTCGTTCTGACAAATGCTAGTTCTACAATGTCGGTTTGACCGTTAGCTAGCCTTGCCCCATCGTGACTACTTCCCACTCGAGTGGATCTAGGGCAAGTTTGGTTGGTATACTAAGTTTTGCCTTGCCATTGCAGGAATCTTGCCACAAATGTGGCCAAACTGTGGGCTAACTTAGTCAAAGTTGCTTAACTTGTGATGTGGCAAACTTAGTAAACTTAGTATGTCAACCCAAACACACCCCTATTTTTTTTAGCACAGTCCGCACTCACGTCAAGAATCTACCACACTCTTACTGAAATTCAGTATTCCCACGGCGGGTCAATCAGCAAAAGCGAGAAACGAAGTTGCTCAACAAAGCTATGGTCCAACTTTTACTTCTAGCAGAGTTTGATATGAAGACGCTCCGCATTGAGAATGACGTACCTAGTAGGGGTTGTATTTCAGATACGACCGTTAAGGTTGCTCTAAAAACAAGTCAATTTGTGCTTTGGAAAATGAGTGCTAGAGACTTGTATTCTCTTTGTTCTTCACCTTATTCCTCACCCCTCGAGACTCCTCTCAACCGAACATGTCGTTTGTAGAACTCCCCCTACTCTTACGTATATGTACTCTTGGGCTTGAAAAATAAGTTGTACTACCACTATTCCTGAAAATATGGCGTATACAAAATTCTCAAAGAATATAAATTTGATCAAGTTTTTAGAGAAAACTATCAACAATTATAATATTTTATTTATAGATAAACTATGAAAAAATATTTATTGGTGTATCTATTAAGATTGATTTGACATTGCAGAGGTTGATTTTTTTTTTTTTTGCTTTTTGACTAAATTTATAAAAGTATAGTGTGTTTTACCTTTTGACTAAATGTGTATGATTTTTTTCGATAATATATATATATATATATATATATATATATATGGAAAATAGTGAGATACCCTGATGGGTAGCTGCGCATAGGCTACCCACCGTCCGATCGGCTGTATGGAGCACGATATGGATACTAGTAGACTTCAAAAAGAGACGGAGGTGCAGGACGGCGTCAAAACGAGAGCATGCCAGCTTAGCTAGTCGAATGTAGCCTTCTTGTAGATAGTTTCCACCCGTGCATGGGGCAGTGGTACCGCAACGTTTTTCTCCTACAGGGTGAGAGAAATCGTTTATGGTGACGGATGGAGAGAGAAAACAGATTTAGGTGCAGTGTGTGGAGCAGCCAGGGTCTTGGGAGCAGCTCCCCATATCCATTCTCACACACGTTTTTCTCTCCAAGGTGAGAGAATCGTTTACGGTGACGGATGCAGAGAGAAAACATATTTAGAGATTTAGGTGCGGTGTGGAGTAGCTCCCCATTTCCATTCTCACACACGGTATTGAGCAGCTAGCGTCGTCGCGCCCGCGGCAAAGCGCATACCGAAATCAGCTCGCGCGGACCGTCAGTAATCTTCTCGCTGGAATCATCCCTCCCCCGGTCGCAAGTAAGTCCATCTCTCCGTTCCTGCTGCATATCGTTGCATGCTCTGCGGTTTTCTTGAGACTATCTCTAACTTTTGCGACTGGGTTCCTCATAGGACATGGCGGCTTCCTCGTCCTTGCTTCATGCTGAGCACGGCAAGGCGACGGAAGCAGCTGATTGCGGAGGTAGCGAGCCCATTGTCCCCTGCTAACGTCCTCCTTGACGCCGGCAAGCTGTCGCTGGACGAGGAAGTTGAGAACGGAATCAGACGCAAGCGGAGGAGTTGGCAAGCAGGACCCACCAACACGATAAAAAGGTCAAGAAATGATACATGGTTGCAATCCACCAAATTATGATAGTTTAAATAGACAGAGCAGTCCAGGAGAATGTATAGGATTCGCCTAAAAAAATATGAAACAATTAAAACAAATCAAAAACCATAACCGAAAAAAGTGACAACGTAAGTACAAAAAATTGTTCTTAATAAGTCAAATTTTTGGCCTTCATTTTTCAACTATTTGCCACGCAGAAAAATCACAAATTAATATAAACTACTAAAATGCCTATGCCCGGACAGAAGGGGTTTGTTTGTTGTGGGTTTTTTATTTGAGAACCAAGTGCTGCTCATCCGGACGTGTGTGTGTCCACCACTACGTAGCACCAAAAACCAAGCGCACGATCTCACCCCATGCTCATTTGCTCACTTGTCTCCTCATCCAGTAGCCCTACTCAAAATCTTAGGCGTGCTGTCTTTTCGGTACTAACCAGCGCGGTCAACAGAAACCATGAAACTAAAGAGGGAGGGAAAAGCATGTGAAGCTTGGTGTGCACAGTGCACTCCCCTGTATAGAGCTGTAGCCCTGTGGCTATGGTAGAGAGAAAACAAACTTAGGTGCGGTGAAAAATGCAACGGTGGCGGTGATGCAGACCACGCCGCGGAGACCCATACCATTCGGTTTTGTGATCGAAAAGCTGAGCCGTACCGGACTTGTGTCCTGTTCCCATCTCCTCTCCTAACGGACAGTGCCGGCCGTTGTCCACGCGTAGACGGCTGTTTGCTGCCAGCCTAATCGGACGAGATCGTGAACGCTCAATCGAACGGCAGTGACCCTATGCGCAGCTACCCACCTGGGTAGCAAATCCGCATTGATATATATATATATTCGAAAAACACAGTTTGATTTTCCAAACATAATGGTGACACGTTTACCATGCAAAAACGGTCGGAGAAACATTTGTTGTGTTAAATGAAGAAGATGAATTACGTGCTCATGTCGCCGAAGATGACGTTGACGTCGGGGAAGTAGTCGTCGTTGGGGAAGAAGTCGTCGGTGTCCGTGTTGACAAAAAGGTCAGTAGTCACGCGGAAGCGCTCCCCAAAAACCTTATCGCCCCTCTCCCGTACAGGATCACGAGAGGCGGGGTTTCGGAGGCCTACTGTCCCGTCCCGCGGTGCACGCCGCAGAACAGGATGGAAAGGTCTTGATCGGTGGTGCAAAGCTCGAGAATCAGGAGGCAGGCGCATGAGAGGTGCGGATGTTGTCTCTTTTTCTGGAGAGGAGCGACCTCTATTTTATAGACACAGAGGAGAAGGCGAATAGGCTGCATGGGAGATGAAACGAAGAGACAGAAGACGAACTGAATAGGAAGCACTCAGTTTCGAATTAATTATCCGCTAAGCAAAACGTTTTAGCTTCTTCGCACCCGTTCGGTGCACAGAAGTGGGAGGGTCCTTGCGTTTAGCGGACTTGGCGGCATTGGCCACGGCATTGGCGGTGGCCGCCGTGGTGTCGACCTCGGCGAGCCCGTTCCGGAACGCCTTGGCCAGGTTCTCGAAGTGGTTCCTCGTCACCATCGTCAGGCTCGACAGCTTCTCCCTGTACGGCGCGTACTTCTCCGCGGCGAAGTCGGCCACATGTGGGACGACATTGCCGTCGTCGTCGCGGATGGGGAAAGGCGGCGCGAGCATGTCCGTCCTGTCCTTCTCGGCGCAGCCGTGCAGGCGCTCGAGCGAGTTCTCGGCGTCGCTCTGCAGCATCTCGAAGAGCTCCCGCTTGGCCGGCTCCTGGACGAAGAAGCCGAAGGCGTAGGTCCACCGCAGCATCCGCCGGCACTCGGCCACCTGCCGGTACGCGTCCTTGAGGAAGTCCAGCTGGGTGACCAGCACCCCGAACGCTGCCGCGGCCTCCTCCAGCTTCCCCTCGGTCGCCAGCGCCGTCAGGTCCTGGAGCGCCTTGTGGCGCGACAGCTCGTGCGCCCCCCACCGCTCGTAGTAGTGCAGGTACCGGTCGGAGGACGCCTTGGCCTGCTTGCACCGGAGCTCCTCTTCGGTGAACTTGCCCTCCAGCTTGGCCGCCTGGTACTTGTTGCAGTTGTAGTAGCTGCCGTTGGCCGTGTTGTGGGTGTCCCAGTTTCCCAGGCAGAGCTAGCAGAACTGGTGCTGGCACGGATCCCTGCACCTCATATGCATGCACCCCTGGTTCTTCTCGATGGGCCGGTGGCACTCCGGGCAGTGCTTCGTGTTGGACAGCACCCAGTTGGTCGTCTCCGAGTCCGACGAGTTCTTCACCAGCCACTCTCGCACCGTGTCGCAGGGCACCGGGCGGTGCGCCTCCTCGCCGCAGCCGAGGCAGAAGTCGTGGCCGCACGCGCAGTCCGCGTCCAGCTGCTCCGTCACCCGCTCGCCGCCGAGGAACTCCACGGCGTGGTCGCACCCGGGCACGGGGCACCACCAGAGCTTCTTGCTCTCCTCGACGTACGAGCGGGCGAGGAGCTCGGCGTACCGGCTCGCGTCGCCAGGGTCGGCGACGTCTTCGACCAGGTCTTGCATGACGGCGGCGGAGCAGGACGTGTCCGGGCATCAGATCGACAGGCACCGGGTGCCGTCCCCGACGGCCGCGCGCACGTAGCCGCTCCAGCAGCCGCGGCAGTAGAAATGGGCGGCGCACGCGGCGGACCGCATCGCGCCGGCCGGGTGGACGTCGAAGCAGATGAGGCAGGTCAGCAGCGCGGCGTTGGCGGCCACGCCGGCGGCGGAGTACTGGGGCACGCCGACGGCGTCCCGGACGCTCTGCTCGTCGGCGAACCACTTTTCCTCGACGGCCGCGGCGCTCCACTTGAAGTGCCGGAGCACGGCGGCGGCGAGCGCCGGCGTGAGCGCGACCAGGTCGGCCACCCGCGCCGTGTGCTCCTCCTGCCGCGCGCGCACCGCGTCCAAGGTCAGCACCGCGTACCGCTCCCTCCGCTCTTCCAGCACGCCGCCTTCCTCGTCCTCGTCAACATAATCATCATCATCATCGTCGTCGCCGTACATGTCGTCATCGCCGTCGCTCTCGCCGGCATTGCTGTCGTTGGAGGCGGAACGGTAGCTCATCTGGTCGTCGTCGTCCGCCTCATCGTCCTGGCTGCTGTAGTACTCCTCTGCTACGGCGACTCCGACTTGGTGGTCCAGCAGACCACTGGTCATTGGGACGCCAAGGACCCCAACATGGCCGCCTACCGCTTCTTCGTCCAGCAGCTCGCGGGATACTTCGAAGGATGCGAGTTCCATCACATCCACCGCTCCAACAACGAGGCGGCTGACACCCTGGCAAACATTGGCTCTCTTCGCGAGGAAATCCCACCCGGCGTCGCCCTCGAGAAGCTCTACAAACCATCCATCACGCCGTGTCCCGGCTCCGATTCCATCCGGATGCCGCCGGATACGGAGTCGGCAGGGCCGGCTCCAGGCGAGACGGAGCCCGTCGAGGTCCTCGTCATCGAAGCGGCTCCACCATGGACCCAACCCTTCCTCGCCTACCTCGCCAACAACGAGCTCCCGGCGGACGAGCTCATCGCCAGGCAAATCAAACGCCGGGCAAGTGCTTACACCATCATCAACAACGAGCTATACAAGCGCAGCGTATCCGGAATGTTCCAACGCTGCGTGAGCCAAGAAGAAGGAAACAGGATCCTCAAGGAGATCCATCAAGGCGAATGCGGCCATCACGCATCTTCAAGGGCAATTGTGGCTAAGGCATTCAGGCACGGGTTCTACTGGCCGACTGCGCTGGCGGATGCGAACCAACTGGTCCGACTTTGCAACGGCTGCCAACGGTTTGCAACGCAGAAGCACACGCCGGCTTCAGCACTCAAGACGATTCCCATCACCTGGCCGTTTGCCGTCTGGGGGCTCGATATGGTTGGGCCACTGAGAAGATCCAGTGGAGGCATGACACACCTGCTGGTAGCGGTCGACAAGTTCACGAAATGGATCGAAGCCAAGCCGATCAAGAAACTGGATGGACCGACGGCAGTCAAGTTCTTCAAAAGCATCATCTACCGCTTCGGCTACCCCAACAGCATCATCACGGACAACGGAACAAACTTCGTCAAGGGAGAATTCGCCAAGTTCTGCGGCAGGACCGGCATCCGGCTCGACGTGGCCTCGGTCGCACACCCGCAGTCGAACGGGCAAGTCGAGCGAGCAAACGGCCTCATTCTAGCCGGCATCAAGCCTCGGCTGCTCGAACCGCTCGAGCGGGCAGCCGGCGCGTGGGAAGAAGAGCTACCTTCCGTCCTCTGGAGCCTAAGGACGACGCCGAATCGCTCAACCGGCTTCACCCCCTTCTTCCTCGTCCATGGGGCGGAGGCCGTCATGCCAACGGACATCGAGCACGACGCACCCCGGATCGTGCTGTACACGGAAGCGCAAGCTAAGCAAGCCTACGAAGATGGAATGGACCTGCTCGAGGAAGCACGCCAGCTTGCCGAATCAAGATCGGCGATGTACCAGCAACAACTACGCAACTACCACAGCCGGCGCATCAAGAACGTCCACTTTCGAGAAGGCGACCTCGTGCTCCGGTTGATCCAGGACACTAAAAACATGCACAAGTTGTCATCGCCGTGGGAAGGACCATTCATCGTCAGCAAAGCGCTCATCAACGATGCCTACTACCTCATCGACGCCCGCGAGCACAAGAAGGACACGATGGACAAGGAAGGCGATGAAACGGAAAGGCCATGGAACGCGGCACTCTTGCGTCGATTCTACACTTGAGAAAGAACAATGTATGTATCACCTATGCTATCAATAAAAGAAACGAGAAAGATGAGCACATGAGCAATTTTTCGCAACTTTTTCTGCATTTTCTAACCGGCTCTTCCGGCAGCCGGCAAGCTTGCCTTTAGCGGCCGTGTAGCGTGACTAACCCCTAAACGGCTAACTCTTCGAATCCGGTTAAGGCCGGCAAGAGAACAAGCTGGAGGGGGCAAACAACGTGAAAAACGCATAAAGGGAAGTCCTGCCGGCTGAAGTAACGTTCTTCTGCAAACTCGGCCGAGCCGGCAGTCGGCAATCACTTCTCCGACTACAGATGACTAACTGCACAATGCTAAACGGCTAACTCTTCGAATCCGGTTAAGGCCGGCAAGAGAATAAGCTGGAGGCGGAGTGTATGCGAAAGACGTAAGAAGTAGAAGTCGTTACCGGCTGAGAAAACTCTGGCCTAACAAACCGGACCCTAGCGTTGTAGTAGTGTGCATGATCCCGCTAGACGGTGAAGTGCACACGAACGGCGACGGGAAAGGCTACAGGCGAGTGTAAAGTTGAGTTAAGCACAGTAAAGGTATGCTCTATGATCATAACAGCAAACTAATCGCTTCGTCATTTTCATTTCACACACGGAAACGCCGCCGACCGGCTTCGAGAGCCCAAGCCGGACACAGACACAACGAACAGGAAATAAAAACAGCGTACAAGTAAAAAAGCACAGGAACAAAAGCATTGGAATTAAACATCAGGTGCAAGGTCTTACAGATGGAAACTGGATAACAAAACAAAAAAGGGAGGTCCACAGGCGGACCTTCCCCGCACAACTACAAGGTCAAGCCGGCAGAGCTCCCTAAGCGGCAACCGTCGCCTTCCCGGATCCGCCGATCCTCTTGCCGGCCCAGTGCTTGATGCAGAGGGTGCCGTCGAACACCTTCACGAAGAAGACGCCCTTGTCACGACGGAGGCGGAAGCAGAGGATGAAGCCGGCTTCGAGCTCGTAGAAGTCGGCGAACTCGTCCCAACCCCTAACGAACTCCACCCGGTTGACGACAGCATTGCCAACCACCTGGGAGGTGAACCGGACGGTTGCATCCCAGGGACCCTGGGAGGCACCCTCACGGAAGAGCCTGAACTTGAAGTGGCCAACGCCTGGCAGTGCGTCGGCGAAGGCGTCGGGAAGCCTCTGCACCGGCCCAGTAACTGGCGAGTGCAGAATCAGGAGAAACTCCCCGATGGGGAACACACCCCAAGGCGGACGCCGCGGATTCTCCAGGGAGTCGGAAGAGGCGGAGGACTGCTCCGCGCTCTCTTCCTCGCTGTCGGCAACGGCAGAGGGAGCGTACTTAGGAATCGGGTCGAAGCCCGGAGGTGGAAGAACAGGGGTGGCCTCCTCCTCGCTCGATGTATCGTCAAGAACGAGAAGTTGCTTGCCACGACCAGCGACGATGCTGATGCCGCCACGGGCGGCACTCGCACTCCTTAAGCCAGCACGGCCGCCGACCTTGCCGCGGCCAGCGCTGCTACCGGCGGCAGCGGAGGCGACTGCCTTCCCCCGCCCACGGCCGCCGCTCTTGGGGGGACGACCGCGAGGACGCTTCGCCGGAGGCGCAGCGGCGGTCTCCTCAGCGACAACGTCTATGGGCTCGGACTTCACCATGGCTGAGAAGCAAGGAAACAAGAAGAGGAATGCGAGAAGGAAGCAAAGAGGCGCGAGTGAAGGAGGAGGAAGAAAACGGTCAAGATTTATAGCACAAACAAGGGACAACGTGGGAGACCCAACCGTCGCCCATGATCCCACGATCTACACGTGGCGACGAAACAGTTGACGGGACCCTTCAGTAACTGCAACCGGGTCCACGCGCGGAAGCCAAGGAGACAAGCCCAAGCCGGCAAAAGATACCCGGGGGCTGCGCACCCGCCAAGCCGGCTGCCCAGACCCGGATGAATATATAAAAATCACCCCGAGTCACGGACTCGGGGGCTGCGAAGCCGTCAGCCGGCAAAAGATACCCGGGGGCTGCGCACCCGCCAAGCCGGCTGCCCAGACCCGGATGAATATATAAAAATCACCCCGAGTCACGGACTCGGGGGCTGCGAAGCCGTCAGCCGGCAAAAGATACCCGGGGGCTGCGCACCCGCCAAGCCGGCTGCCCAGACCCGGACGAACATAAAAACACCCCGAGTCACGGACTCGGGGGCTGCGAAGCCGTCAGCCGGCAAAAGATACCCGGGGGCTGCGCACCCGCCAAGCCGGCTGCCCAGACCCGGATGAATACATAAAAAACACCCCGAGTCACGGACTCGGGGGCTGCCAAGCCGCCAGCCGGCAAAAAGATTCCTGGGGGCTGAGCACCCGGCAAGCCGGCTGCTCAGACCCGGACGTATATCTAAAATCACCCCAAGTCACGGACTCGGGGGCTGCACGATATAACGGCGACAGAAGACAAGCGATAAGCAGGAAACGTGAAATTTCGACCCGGCTAGATGCTCAAGCCGGCCCAAAATTCGGGGGCTAGGGATGGTGATAATCATCACCAAAAACAAGCACGAATTATAGCACAAAGGCCCAGCAGTCACAGAGAAAATGACACTCACGATGACAGACCAGGGCAGGAAGCAGAATAGCAAATTTTTACATGATGACCTTAAAAGTTGTGCAAGATAACAAGGCAGTTAACGGCACAGAATAACAATTACACCTGGCATCCCGGGGAGATGAACGAATCAAACTGGTAGGCGGCGTCAGTAGCGGCAGCAGTGTCGCCGGCTCCAGCATCTTCAGTCGGCTTCGGCGTCGAAGATGGCTCGGCAGGTACCAGCGTCGTCAATTCAACCGCCTCGGCAATCCGCTTGGAAGCCTCGGCAATTTCTGGACGCAAGCTCGCGAAGGACGTCCCGTCGCGGAAGCCGTCCATCAGCCTGCTCGTCTGCAGGCCAGGGTACCATGACTTCACCACGGCCAGGGCCATGTCGGAACCTCCGCGCGCCGCCATCTCCACTTGATCATTGATGCCGGCAGGCGCTCCTTCGAGCCGGGCGCATAAATCGTGGAGAGTAGCCGGCAAGGGAGTGTCCGGCCACAGGTTCTCAAGCACGCCCTCGGCCGCTTCCTTTAGCCGCTTAAATTCCTGGCCGAGCCGCAGAAGACGGGAAGCGGTAGTCGGAGCAGACCCGGCAGCGGCACCAGAAGACTCCGGTCGAGAGTGAGCCGAGGCAGCATCTTGTTGGAGTTGCGCATCCACCTCGGGATAGAGGCCTGCAGTTCAAACCAGTAAGGCCGAGTAGAAGACCTAAAGCAAGAAACCAAGGAGAAAGAAGACCTCACTTACCGAGGATCAGCTCGTTTACGCCCTCAACCTCCTTGACCAGGCCGCTCACCAGCTGTTCATGCTCAAGCTCGCGCGCCTTGACCTCCTGGACGATCTTGTCGTTATTCTCGACGGAAGCCTTCAGCAGGTCCTTCAGCTTGGCCGAATCACCGCGAAGAGACTCAACCTCGCTCTGCATCCGACGCTCGGCCTCCCGCAGTTTTGCCGCCTCCTCGCCCAGCCGGACGACCTCGAGGCGGCGCTCTTCTAATGCCTTCTCCGCCGCTTGGAGATCGGCCTTGGTTGAGGTCAAGGCGGCATCCTTCTCCTTCAGTTGCCTCTCCAAGCCGGCGCGGGAGGTGGAGTCACCTGTGGAGATCAAGTCACCGTCAAGCCAAGACGTGCAAGAGAAAAAGGCAGAACGGCAAGACAAAGTGCAGAAAGAAAAGGGAGAGCCAAACCTTTGGCCGCCTCAAGCTCCCGCTTGAGCAATGTCGCTTCCTTATTCGCCGCGGCAAGGCCTTGCTCCATGGAGGAGCAGAGCAATGTCACGTTGGCCAAGTTCTCCCTGGCCACCCGCTCCGCCAGTTCGGCGAGGGGAAATTTTCCCGACGCATCGGGCCGAGCCGGCACCGGTCCGGAGTACGTCGGAGAAGACACCAAAGTCGATTGGCGAGGGCCGGGGAGCGAGGCCGTCGCTTCCGCGATGGCTTTATCCTTGGCTGTCACGGCCACAGTCAACGAAGGAGTGGGGAAGGCGGTATACCCAGCCCCGACGCCGGGCTGGGGAACCACCTGGAAAGCGCCCACTGGCGTCTCGGCGTCTCCACCTGAAGCCGGAGGGTTGAAGTCGACTACAAGGGGGGCCGCCTCCTCCAGCACTCGGCTGGCCGCCTCCGTCGTCTTCGCCTCCGAAGGCGGATCAGCCGCCTCCGCCAGCACTCGGCTGGCCGCCTCCGCCAGCACTCGGCTGGCCGCCTCCGTCGTCTTCGCCTCCGAAGGCGGATCAGCCGCCTGCGCCACGGGGACCTCGGTGACAGGCACCGAGGCCGACTCCTTTACCGCGACAACTGCCGTCTCCGCTATAGGGAGCGGTGCCCTACGAAACAAGGAAGGCGTCACCATCGAGTGCAAGTTGCGAAGATTCCCACCACAAGACAAGGACTTACCCGACACACGAGCCCAGCGCCTTGGCCGTCCTCCTCTTCGTACGCTTTGGTGGGGGAGGGGGCACGGCGTCGGACGGGCGCTTCACGCCTCCGGAAGGCACATCGCCGCCTTTCGCCGGGACGACAGGGCCTTCGACCGGCCGCTCCGTGCAAGCCGGCACCACCTTGGCCCCGGCAGAGGCCTTTGCGGAATCGCCGGCTTCCGTGCCCGCTGCCGCCTTCTCCTCGGCCGCCTTGGCAGCCGCTGGTTGCCTTGCAGCCGCCTGGGCATCCATCGATGCCCGGATCGAGTCCGCCTGCGCCAGCTCCGCGTAAATAGCCTTCTCCATATCCTCAATACCCGAGTCATAGCCAAGAACAAAAGGAGGAGAAAGATTAACCACCTGGGCGCGGGTCTTGCCGGCGGCGGGTTCGGTCCTCTCCGCGTCCGCCGCCTTCGTCCCCTCCTCGTCCTCCCTCGAGGCCAGCAGCTGCTCCACAGTAAAATCAGCATCAGATGCTCCTAAGGCTAAGACTGCCTGCGCCGTCCGAGCATAAAACTCCCTCTCCAAGTCATCCGGATTCGAATCGTAAATAAAATCACCACCTAAAGCAGGACCAATCACCTCGTTTTTGGCCCCACCAGTCTGGGCCTCCTCCTCCGCCATTTTGGCGTCGACCTCAGCCCGGACGTCGGCCATGATCTCGTCCGCC
This sequence comes from Puccinellia tenuiflora, assembly GCA_012064385.1. Classification (NCBI taxonomy): domain Eukaryota; kingdom Viridiplantae; phylum Streptophyta; class Magnoliopsida; order Poales; family Poaceae; genus Puccinellia; species Puccinellia tenuiflora. The sequence continues at coordinate 384,679 of QRDG01000533.1, read as the reverse complement.
CTGGCCTCAGTCTCGGACGTCTCCGCCCTCGTTCTTCCGGCTGGCGACAGGCCGCCCGTGGTAGGCCGGGAAGACGTCGAAGCCCGCTTTTTGGCGGGATGCACGCCTCGCTTCTCAAATGCGCCCTTCCGCTTGGGCGGCGCGGTATTCGCATCGACATCGGCGGCCGACTTCGACCGCCTCTCCTTCACGGTCCGCCGGGGAAGGACCACCTTCTTCCGCGCCGCCGCCTCCAATTCCTTGGTCCGGCGGGTGGATATCGCCGGCTTGGAGGCTGGCACGGAGGAAGAACCCTCTGAGTCCGGTTCAGAGCCAGTGGAGAGATCTACTACCACACGCACAACATCGTCAGCCTGCCCGGCGACCCCGGGCCCAGAAGACTTACCGCGGGACGACGAAACTGGAGGCGGATCGTCGTGCTCGAGATCCTCGTCCCTGTAGGCAGCCGAGTCGGAGTCGGCGCCGGCAGCAGGGGCCGGGCTCGTTGCAGTCCGGGTGGCGTCATCATCGCCCCCATCATCGCCGCCGGCATCGGCACCTCCACCCGACGACTCGGTGGTGTCGCCGCGTGTTCCCGCGACAACACGGGCGTCGCCGCCGGATTCGCCTCCAGCGGCAGTGTCCGCACCTCCACCCGCCGCCTGCTCCTCGGCGGCGCTATCCTCCTCCAGCATGGCCGTCTGCGCCGCAGAAAGGGGACCCTGGACATCAGGCTCGAAGACTACTTCAAAATCTTCAACCATCTGGACCTCGCAAAGCTACCCGGCAAGCCGGCTAGATCAGGCGGCAGCCAGAAAAGGAATCGAAAGCAAAATGAGGAGGAAGCTAACCTCAGGAGCGCGGTCCGAGCGGGTGAAGGGATCGAGCCCGAAGTCCCAATCATCCTCAAGCCTGTCGGTGATGAGACGGGAAACCCACCCGCTTAATCCCTCCTGCGTCGGGATGTTCAAGGAAGCACAAGTGGGATCCCGGACGCCGGAGTAGAAGCACATCTTGTGCGAGCGCTCCTGCAGCGGGAACATCCGCCTTGTCGTCCAGGCCATGGTCAGGTCCCTGGACGTCAGGCCGTCCGCCACCAGCTTCTCCAGGCGGGTGAACAGGGTGGCCTGCAGAGTCTCATCGACTGCCGGCTTCCGGCTCCAGGATCTGTCCGCCGGACGCGTATTGGCGAAGGCGGGGAGTTTGATCCGGTCAACCTCGGTAGCGTTCTTGACATAGAAGTATGTATTCTGCCACTTCTTGATGGACTCGGGCAAATGGATCTTGGGGAACGGCGTGTTCTTCGCGCTGATGGAGACGCCACCGCAGTCCCGTGGCAGCCCAGCGGACACCTGGGACCGCAAGAAGAAGAACATGCCAAAGAGCTCCATACTGGGCCAAATGCCCAAATACGCTTCGCACAGCGTGACGAAGCAGGACAACTGCGTGATGCAGTTTGCCCCTAGATGGTGAGGCTGCAGCCCGTAAAAATGCAGAAACTCGTTGAAGAACGAGCTGACGGGGAGCCCCAATCCTCGCTCCACATGCGTGTAGAACATGACAAATTCGTCCGGTTTGGGGCTCGGCGAGATCTCTCCAGGAGGCGGGGCGCGAGCCTCCACATCGCCGCTCTTCCCCATGGACCCGTTCCGGTGAAGCTTCAGAAGGAATTTATTGTCGATGGTGGAACCCATCCAGGCACCCGTGCCCGCCATTGAAGATCTGTTGCCCGTGGTGAAGGAGGCGGAAGCGGGAGTGACGAGACGGAGAAATCGGCAAGAAGCAGGAGGAGCAAGAACTGGCGAAGAAGACGAAGCGGGAGAGGGGAGCGAAAGTTCTGAGCCTTCCCCCTCTTTCCCCCTTTAAAAGCGGGGCAGGCGGAACCGCACCGCTCCACGCGCCACGTGGGGCGCGGGCAGGCCGTGCCGTCCACAAACGATCCCACTAACAGGCGGTTGCCACAGACGATCCGGTCCGCCGAAGACTGAAACGACGTGCCCCTGACATCGGGCAGAGCACAACCATCACGACCAAGCGGCGAAACGTGGCTGACGCATGCCACGACCCACGATTCCCAAGACATCCAGACTACCGGAGACCGGCTACCCCAAGCCGGACGGTCCGCCTCCGGTCGCCATCACCTTAACCGGCAGGCCTCGAGCCGGACGACTTCAACTACATCGACAAACAAAACATTGAAGCTCGAGAAGTCTACCCGGCAAGCCGGCAAGACTCCACGATCTCGGGGGCTAGTGTCGGGGATATGAACCCCGGATATCCCTAAGAGGTCCATTTCTTCAAGAACTGCAAGGGCCGGCTACAGCGTCCCGCCTGGAGACAGCCGGATAAAGCAAGCTGTTTCCTCTACCCGGAGGCGGACGGCCGGCTAGAGCAGCCGGCCTCTACCAACCGACCAGTCCGTACTAGTAGGCCCAGATCGTCCAGCCCCTGTCGGACGTTACAGCTACAATGTAATGATGATGTAGCTCCAGCCGGCTCCAGAGTAGTGATGTCATAGGGGCAATCGTGTAATCTCCTTGTAACCCAAAACCCTAGACGCTGCCTATATAAGGCGTGCATGGGCCTCCTGCGCGAGGCAACTAACCAGGCAACGTCACACAGACCACAGATAGGTAGATCATCATCGTCCACCTCTAGCCGGCTGGACATCTCTAGCCGGCACCACCGCCATACAGCTCCAGGAGCAACCTTGTAGCTCAATCTGTGATCAATCAATAGAAACAAGAAGAGCAGGACGTAGGGGTGTTACCTCCACAAGGAGGGCCCCGAACCTGGGTAACTGACGTGTGTTTGCAGGTTTGTTGCCCAATCCCGCGCGAGCATCCGATCGTCGCCTGCCCCATACTCTTTTCCGTCTTTGATGGATATGCCGTGCTACCCACCACGACAAGCGCCGTCAGGTCCTGGAGCGCCTTGTGGCGCGACAGCTCGTGCGCCCCCCACCGCTCGTAGTAGTGCAGGTACCGGTCGGAGGACGCCTTGGCCTACTTGCGCCGGAGCTCCTCTTCGGTGAACTTGCCCTCCAGCTTGGCCGCCTGGTACTTGTTGCAGTTGTAGTAGCTGCCGTTGGCCGTGTTGTGGGTGTCCCAGTTTCCCAGGCAGAGCTAGCAGAACTGGTGCTGGCACGGATCCCTGCACCTCATATGCATGCACCCCTGGTTCTTCTCGATGGGCCGGTGGCACTCCGGGCAGTGCTTCGTGTTGGCCAGCACCCAGTTGGTCGTCTCCGAGTCCGACGAGTTCTTCACCAGCCACTCTCGCACCGTGTCGAAGGGCACCGGGCGGTGCGCCTCCTCGCCGCAGCCGAGGCAGAAGCCGTGGCCGCACGCGCAGTCCGTGTCCAGCTGCTCCGTCACCTGCTCGCCGCCGAGGAACTCCACGGCGTGGTCGCACCCGGGCGCGGGGCACCACCAGAGCTTCTTGCTCTCCTCGACGTACGAGCGGGCGAGGAGCTCGGCGTACCGGCTCGCGTCGCCAGGGTCGGCGACGTCTTCGACCAGGTCTTGCATGACGGCGGCGGAGCAGGACGTGTCCGGGCATCAGATCGACAGGCACCGGGTGCCGTCCCCGACGGCCGCGCGCATGTAGCCGCTCCAGCAGTCGCGGCAGTAGAAATGGGCGGCGCACGCGGCGGACCGCATCGCGCCGGCCGGGTGGACGTCGAAGCAGATGAGGCAGGTCAGCAGCGCGGCGTTGGCGGCCACCCCGGCGGCGGAGTACTGGGGCATGCCGACGGCGTCCCGGACGCTCTGCTCGTCGGCGAACCACTTTTCCTCGACGGCCGCGGCGCTCCACTTGAAGTGCCGGAGCACGGCGGCGGCAAGCGCCGGCGTGAGCGCGACCAGGTCGGCCACCCGCGCCGTGTGCTCCTCCTGCCGCGCGCGCACCGCGTCCAAGGTCAGCACCGCGTACCGCTCCACCCGCTCCCTCCGCTCTTCCAGCACGCCGCCTTCCTCGTCCTCGTCAACATAATCATCATCATCACCGTCGTCGTCGTACATGTCGTCATCGCCGTCGCTCTCGCCGACATCGCTGTCGTTGGAGGCGGAACGGTAGCTCATCTGGTCGTCGTCGTCCGCCTCATCGTCCTGGCTGCTGTAGTACTCCTCGTCGTTGTTCTCGCCGGACGCCATGAGATAGGATCGATCTCGCACGGACGGGTGCGTGCGTACGAGCTCGGCGATAAAGATCGATCTCGCAGGTACGTACGAGACGTCGATGACGGGTGGTTCTTGTTGGCGATCGAGGGTTTGTGTAAGCTACCACTCGCTCTCCTCTATATTACTGGAAACAAGGACGGAATTCAGTACGATACAAGGAGGATTCAAGCCGATCCCGATCTGGATCCAACCCAATCACTCGATCCACGGCACTGCCGTTCGTCCTTACTTTCTAGCCAAGTCTCTCTGCTGCGCCTCCTCTTACTTATATACTACCCTGATCTCTCTCACGCCACTTACAAGGCTCATTTGGCTCATTCTTGGCCTGCAAGCTGAACTGATGTTCTAGTAGCTCTCTTGGGCCTTCCTCCACTCTCAGCTACTTGTGACCCATCTTCGGGTATGTCGTCAGCAGGAGGTTGGTCGCTGACATTCCCCCGTTCTTGAGAAGCTGCTTGTCCCCAAGCAGGCGTGAAAGGGAACATCTGCTGCAAGGCTTCAAGATCCTCCCAGGTGGCCTGTGCTTCTGTTGAGCCACTCCACTTGATCAACCCTTGAACAACTGTGTGGATGCCACGCTGACGAACTCGACGCTGAAGCACCTGCACTGGAACCTGATATTCAGCGTCAGGTGGGGGTAATTCAGAGTTTACCTGTTGTCCAGGACCCAAGCATGCCCGCAATTGAGAAACATGAAACACAGGGTGTATCTTGCTTGTTGGTGGCAACTCCAATTTGTACGCAACCTCGCCAATGCGCTCCACCACCCGAAAGGGACCAAAGAACTTAAATGCCAGTTTGTGGTTGGTTCGCCTTGCCACAGAGAGCTGAATATAGGGCTGAAGTTTAAGGAAAACCTGATCACCAAGCTTGAAGGTGCGCTCAGAGCGGTGTTTGTCAGCTTGAGACTTCATGCGTTGTTGCATCCTCAACAAATGCTGCCTAACAGAAGCCTGCACCAGAGCTCTTTCAGTCAGCCATGTCTGCACATTAGCTGGAGCAACTTTGTCAGATGCAGTAATCCCAAAGTAGCGTGGTTGCCGTCCGTAAATCACTTCGAATGGAGACTTGCCAAGCGAGGAATGCCAGTTGGTATTGTACCAGAATTCGCACAATGCAATCCACTTGGTCCATTGTTTTGGATGGGAGCTGATGAAACACCGCAGGTAGCATTCAATGGACTGATTGACGCGTTCTGTCTGTCCATCGGTTTCAGGGTGGTAAGCTGTGCTGAGTCGCAATTCTGTCCCAGTAATGCGAAAAAACAGAGCGCCAGAATTGACTAGTGAAGACCGGGTCTCGATCTGAGACAAGAGTGAGCGGCATACCGTGCAGTTTGTGGATGTTGGCGACAAACAATTCCGCAATTGTGCTGGCAGTATATGGATGCTTCAAGGGCATGAAATGCGCGTATTTTGAGAATTTATCAACCACCACAAACAAGCAATTGTAGCCACTGGAAGGAGGTAAACCATCAATGAAATCCATGGTCGCCATTTCCCAGGGTCCTGACGGAACTGGCAATGGCTGGAGAAGACCTGCAGGCAGGGTACGGTCTGGTTTTGCTTGCTGACACACACGACACTCGCGCACCAGCTGCTTGACAGTGGTTTTCATGCCCTGCCATTTGAACAACGCGACGACGCGTCGGTAGGTGACAGGGAACCCTGAATGTCCGCCGCACGGGCTAGAATGAAAAGCCTAAACAATCTGTTGTTGTAATCTGTTATCTGCACCAATCCAGATACGGTTGTTGTAACGGATAATACCGTCATGCAGAGAATACTTTGGCTCAGCTAAGGGATCCACCGCCAAACATTGCAGCAGTTTACGGGCATGTTCATCTTCAGCATAGCTGTCTACAACTTGATCGAGCCAGCTTGGCTGTATTGTAGTGGCTGAGAAAATTTCAGAGGAAGAAGGAGGTTTCCGCGACAGTGCATCAGCTGTTGCATTGAGGATTCCCTTCTTGTACACTACCTTGTACTGCAGACCCATTAATTTTGTCAAGGCCTTCTGTTGCCAATCGGTGTGCAGTCGCTGGTCTGTCAAGTGCGTCAAGCTCTTCTGGTCTGTGCGAATTATGAACTCACCCATCTGCAAATAGGGTCGCCATTGTTGTACCGCGAGAAGAATTGCAAGATACTCCTTTTCATACACTGAGAGCCCTTTGTTGCGTGGCCCTAAGGCTCGACTGACATAAGCCAAGGGGTGTCCACGCTGAGAGAGAACGGCACCAATTCCACTGTCGCAGGCGTCAGTCTCGATTGTGAACTGGCAAGTGAAGTCTGGCAGGGCTAGCACGGGTGCTGTGCTCAACGCTTGCTTGAGAGTCTCGAATGCCAACTCCGTCGCCTCAGTCCAGACAAACACTGCCCCTTTCTTTAACAACGCCGTCAGAGGCTGGCTAATGATCGCATAGAAGCGTATGTACTTCCTGTAATATCCGGTTAAGCCAAGAATTCCTCTCAATTCCTTCAAATTCGTTGGACGTGGCCAGTTGCGGATAGTCTCAATCTTCGATTCATCCGTAGAAACCCCAGATCCTGCGATAACATGTCCCAGATATGCAATTTTCTCCTGGGCAAACGCGCACTTCGACAATTTCACTTGCCACTTGTCTCTGGCGAGAATTTCCAGCACGGCACGCACATGACGCAAGTGTTCTTCGTAGGACGAACTGTAGATGAGGATATCATCGAAAAAGACGAGGGCGAATTTGCGCAAAACCGGGGCCAAGGTTGCGTTCATCGCCCGCTGGAATGTTGCCGGCGCACCAGTCAAGCCAAATGCCATCACTCGAAATTCATAGTGCCCATTGTGCGTCTGGAACGCTGTTTTATATTCCTCACCTGGGGCCAATCGAATCTGGTGGTAGCCCGCTCGCAAATCGAGCTTGGAGAACCAACGCGCACCCGCCAACTCGTCCAGGAGTTCGTCAATTACTGGCAGCGGGTATTTTCCTTTAACTGTCAAGGCGTTCAAGTGGCGGTAGTCAATCACAGGACGCCAGCTGTTGTCCGATTTGCGGACCATGATCACTGGTGAGGAGAATGCGCTGTTACTGTGGGTGATGACTCCCTGGGCAAGCAATTCCTGTACCTGGCGCTCCAGCTCAGTTTTCAGTTCTGGAGCGAGACGATATGGCCTCAGCGACACCGGGCGGGCACCAGGAATAAGAGGGATGTTGTGGTCATATTGTCGGCGAGGTGGTAAGTCGGTTGGAGTCTGAAAAACCGATGCAAACTCATCTAATAGCTGTTGAATTTCAGGCTTCAGTTGTTGCTGCGCTGTGTCAGTCATAGTCTGGGTTAAGTGTAGTTCCAAAATTGTTGGTGCCACGCCGTCAGCTTCTGAACCATGTAATACTATCTGACTCCCTTCGTGAGCAAACGCTATCCATCGCTCACCCCAGTGCGTCATCATGGGACTATGCTTCACCAACCAATCAAGCCCTACAATTCCATCGTAGCTGTTCAGCGCCAATACTCTGAAACAGTCTGCGAATTTGCACCCTTGTGACGTCCACTCCAAAGCAGGAAACAAAGCTGTGCTATCCAGGATAGCACCTCCTGCCACCTTGACTGTCAACTTCCTCGAATCCTGTTTTCCTGCTAGCTCACCAGCAATTTTGTGGTCGATGAAGCAGGTGGAACTTCCAGAATCAAGCAGAAACAACATGTTTCGACCTTGCACTGTCACATTTAATTGCATTGTCTTGGGCGCCACATGTCCAGGTTTCAGGGCTGCCACTGATAGATGCATCAAGTTCTGGTCTGCGTCTTCACATTCAGCAGTCTCATTGTCCAATTCCGTGCTCTGAATGTACTCAATCATCTCTTGGACGACATGGAGTTGAATTGAATTTTTTACATTGGTGGTCCTTGCCCCACTTCTCTCCACAGACAAAGCACAGTCCCTTCGATCGTCGGTACGCCTTGAGGTTGTTCCATTTGTCATCTGTATGTGGTCGTGGCAACTCTGCAGCTCTCCTTTCTTCAACAGGTTTTGCAAGCCAGCGCTGTGGCAGTGGTGGCGGCGGCAATGGCAGTGGATGGGCTTTTCTCATGGCCGGAGCAGCCTGCGTGTGCGTGTTCTGCGGCGTACACCCGTCACCCAACTCCTCATACAACAATGCCAACGAGTATGCTGCATCCAGGTCTCGTGGTTGCTGAATTGCAACGAGGACTCGCACTGATGGCTTGAGTCCATCGAGGAACCGCGTCAGGTAATGAATGGGGTCCGGGCTAGCTTCATAAGCAGAAATCTGGTCGAGCAATTCTACAAACCTCTGAACATAATCAGCAACCGTTCCTGTTTGGCTGATATGAAACATCCTTCTAACGAGAATCTGGTGTTGATTCCGGCAGAATCTCGTTTGTACTGCTGCAGCAAACTCCGCCCAGCTAGCGTGTGGGGATTTGGGCAGATAGGACTCCAACCATGTAGACACCGCTCCATTGAACAAGGAAGCCGCATACGAAACCCAGTGTTCCTCCGGTGTGCCCCATCTCGCGTAGTACTCCTCGCATCTCCGTTGCCACAATTTGGATTTGAGCCATCAAATTGTGGCAATTCCACCCGAGGAGCAGAGGAAGAAAATTCAGTCAGCGACTGTCCTCCATTCGCATGTGTGAACTGGAAACCCGGGCAAGGATTCGTACCTCTGCCCGGAGGAGGCGAGTGTTGAGCACTCGCCTTCCCCCGGTGTCGCAGTTCATCACGGTGCCCATCGGGGCCGACAGCTCCATCCTCCGACGACCTGGTAAGTGTCGCCGGTTGTCCGCCCGTCGGTGTGCTGGTCAGTGGGTGATGAACCCCCAGGTGTAAGGGATCGTAACAGTATTCGTTGAAAATATTTTCAACCCAAATGTATTGATTCGATAGAAGGGGAAATAAATAATATTTATAAATTTTAGCAACTGAGTTGTCAATTCAACCACAACTAGATACTATGCAGTCGGTGGTTTGACGGAGTAACAAAAGTAACAGTGACATTGAATGATTAAAGAGAGCAGCAGAGCTAAAAACACTGTAGTCATGAGGATGGATAAATGTGCGCTGCATAGATAAGATCAATTGTGTAATAGTTATAACACATGACAAAGATAAACATAGAATTTAGTTCATTAAACATATGTAGCCATGTGCTCCAAATATAGTGATACGTGATTGAAGAAGTTGCACAACATTTTTAGTCTTACAATTCCAATTTTACGGGGTCAATAAAAAAACTTAGAACAATTAAGGTACTCATTTTACAAAGCACTGAAAAATATTAACACTCAATGAACACAAGTAATCCATAAATTATAGTCTTTCTCTTTTATATCTCAATCATTTCACCTAGCAATCTTCGGTTCCGAACACATAACGGGTGCATACAATTTGCAGCTAAGATTCAAAGTTTCAAATATATTAATAAAAACATAAAGTGTTCAGATTTAAAATCGAGCAAGGCTGATCTCTATAGAACAGCGAAAATTTTATGGTCATAGGCAAGCCTGTGAACAGCCAACGACTTATGCAAGATACAACCTCAAATTTCCACCAAGATGTCAAGCACAAAAGTGTGTGCACTTGTATCCAGTTTACATATAGCTTAAAATCTTCATAAGGGCATTTTCCTTTGTTCCAAATGGAATGAAGGAGGGCCGTATAGTAGCCCCATGTGGCGGATTATTTTCATCGTCTAAATTCTTTTTGACGATTAAATTAAAAAAGTTTTATCTCCCAAATGGTTAATCGGATTGAAAATCCGTTTTCGCCGCTGGTTTTGTCGCGACGAGATGTTCAAAACTGGGTCGCATGTTGCCATGTTTCATAACTTTTTCTTTTATCTATAGTATCAGATTATTATAACTAACTTACCAGATTATAATAATTTGGTTACAAGGTTGATGTACACCATTCTACACCAATGCAAGACTGCACGATACAACTTTGTGTGTAATGATACCATCTCTTAGGTCTTCAAGCAGTCGAACTCTTACTCTCTAATTGTACATATCATTGCAATGTAAAAACCGTCTAAAAATTTATTTGACAACCATGTACAATTATCATGAGAATCGTTTGATGTTAATCTGATAACCATAGTGTTTTAATATGTGTGACAGTAAAAGTTCATCAGACTCGATATGTATGTGTCGATACGTGTAATAATCTATATAGTGACCATATATAATTATCATGGTAACTATTTGATGCTAATCTGGTGACCATACTACCGTAATCTGGTAACAGGTACTGAATTTTTTTCGTCAAAATATATTAACAATGGGTCTAATATTGAAGCACTCATCGAGACGAACTCAACGGTGTAAACAAATCGTTAATCAGAACAAAGCCTTAGAAGATAAATCATTTTAAAATTTAAAAATTTGCAATTAATTGGATGATGTCATTAAACTACTACACTATACATATGCTCTCCCTTATGCAAATCAACCGTCCCATGCGGAGCAACAATGTGCGGCGAGCGCGGCAGACAAGCTTAACAGTGATCCAAACCCCCAATAATTCAAATGATAGCACTAGTCTATTTGCAAAAAAGATGGAAGTAGAAGTGATTACATGCATAACCACGGTCTTAGAAATTTCAGATGTCATGATGACACAATAGAATAGCAAAGCAAATAGTGGGCATTGCGCAGATAATAGACGTCTGTTGATACAAATGGACCAAACACTGGGCATTAATGTGTATGTTGTTGTATGTTGTAGCCAAATCCTCTTGCATGGGATCCACATCGTAACTTTCCACAGCCGGTGGATCGATATCTTCTTGCGCAAACTCTGTCGAGGAAGGTTCTGTCCCCGGGATTGGGTCTTCCTGCGTGGTTCCACCTGCAACAGATAAAGAGCAATGCCATGATCAGAATGTTTCAAGTACAGGTTAGGAAACCAGACAAAAGTGCTCATACCAGGTTCACCATCGGGCATGACTTCTTCCACTGGTGGTTCATGCAGCTGTGTACGATCTCCCTGTCTCCTTCAGTTCAGAATGCATCTCTGAGGCAAGGAAGGACAGTGTCAGCAAAGTATACATAGGTCCAGGAAGGACATGGTGGGACAGTATAAATCAGAGTGGCATATAAATGATTTAGAGTGTCATCTTTGAGGCTACCAAGACATAGTAAACCTATAAATCAGAGTGGCATAATAAGGAGCATGACAACTCCTTTATCCAGGTATACTTCCGTACCTTATGAGAACTTCATGTTTGCTTTTGACACACACACAAAAAATGTCAAGCTGATGTTCTGCAAGTTCTTGCCCTTGCTTTCAGCCATGAAAAACAGTTCAATATTGAGATGTATGAGACCATCATGCCATGGTGAAATGCGTGGCTTAGTGGTGGCGGCCACATGTTATTCTGTTCTAGGACCCTATCCAGCAGAAGAAAATATATCTATCTTAATTTAACCTTCAAGGGAGCTAGTATAACATAAGTTCAGTTGTCCATGCTCTGAAGGCTGCTCGATTTAGTAGTGACGGCATGGAAAGGGAAACCCTGAAAGGAAGAAAGAAGCTTACCCTAACGCGATTACTTGCCCCAACTTTCTCAGCTTTGCGCACAGACTGCTAGAAAGAGTAATAGAGGATCAAGTGAGATTCTCAGTCCGCGTAAAGCTTGATCATATTGCCGAGATCCTCCACCTGGCAGCAAGACACAAACTCAAAATTAGAAGGCCGAAAGTGATTAGAATAATCATCTCTCTGAATATGTTGGTAGTTGATGCCACAAATGCAGAATGCAGTAAATTACTGAAAAGTTCCAGGGCATGCACTTTCATTTGTCCATTGCAAATATTATCACCTCACTTGTCTATTTCAGGAGATGCAACCCCACAAAAAGAAGACACCATAACCATTAAATGGAAGAACCAAGTTCAACAGAAATAGCCAAAAATAAAATGCTACCATAATTACTCATGAGGCAGTGAATGATTGTTTATTTCACATCCTGTATCCTTAAAACAAATCTTTTAGTCATGCATTATACAACCAAGGAGGTATCATAAAATGGTGACAATTCTATAAAGATAAATTGGTACCAAGACCTGCAGGTACAAATTAATGCTAATTCCATGAAGTTTGCTGCCTAGTGCCTATGTGTGCTTATGCACACAAATTTTCCTAGTTTTATAATGCAAATGACCAGAGGTCATAGCTGAACTGTCCCAACCATCACAACCAAGGCATATGATAATCAGGTAGGAATGGAATGGCAAAAGACATTGCCAGGCAACATCGGCCAAAGGTTGTCCATAGGAACGATGCATAACAAATATCCTGTGGTAACCAAAATAGGCAGGTAAATGAAGGCACACGCACATAGTAGGATCCACTGGAAAAATTAGACAAATCGAATTATACAAAGAATCAAGGTAAATAGTGGCAGTAAGAACAAACCTGTAACGCGAGCATCTAGACCCAACACCTTCTCTGCAGCTCGACGATGTAGTTAAGACCGGAGATCTGAATCTGTGAAGATGACAAAATGGTCAGAAACACAAACCAAAACCGAGGTAAATAGTGGTGGTAAGAACAAATCTGTAACGCCAGCGTCTAGACGCAACACCTATCTGAACCTGTGAAGATGCCAAATGGTCAGACACACAAACCAGTAAAGGCGCCAGTTTCTGTGTGCGTGTGCCCTCGCGTTTACTGGTTTGTGTGTCTGGCCCCAACACGTGAGAACGGGCTCAGTGCAACTAAATGCTTGCAGCCAACGGCCCACATCTGGCCACGCACAAGATCAAACGGCTCACAACACGTTGGTCGGGAGGAGCTCTGAGAGGCCTCAGTTTCTCGCACCAATTGAACAATGGAATGAAAACAAAATTGCATAAGGATTACAGAAACAGTTAATAAAGAAGTAACAAGGAAAAAAGACATTATCCTAACTGATTATATATATAGTGGGGCATCTTTTCTTTATCACAGAAAATACAAAGATGTGGCAGAAATTATGAAACGTAACCCTGACTCAGCACTCCTAAATGTTGGATACGTCTGAACTCTGAACAGATACTTTCATGCCATTTGAGAAAAGCTAAGAAGCATGGAGTTTATTAGAAACTTCAACTAACTAGAACAAATGCATTCCACAAGGTATCAGAATTACCTTTAGAAAGAAATGCCTTCTTGAAGCAAGAATCGCTGGTTGATATGGATGGTTTTTTCTTGTAAAACTGGTGTACCAAGAATCATCGTGGAAGAGTTAACAACTCTGTCCTTCATTTACCTGACGAAAAATACGAAAGAACAAAGAAATAAACAACATATAGGGGGAAAAGTAAAACATAGGCAAATACAATCACTGAACATATATTGTACTGTTAAAGTAACACTGTTCTTCTATGGGTGCAGAATCATTTAAACAAACATCAGAAATAGGATAAATGTGTTAAAATAATGTCAGAGATTTCAAATTTAGCTGCATCCCGCAATCTTAGCATGATTGTACCTCAGTAAGTGCAGTAATCATAGATGTAAAAACTGGCTAACTGATATCTAATGAACTAGTGTACTGCATAGTGCGCAAGCATCTAGTAGCACAAGCAAGTTCAGGTAGCTAAAATGGAAACAAGGGGTTGACCAAGAACTTATGGTTATCTTTGCATTTTAATGGATAGTACAGCAAATAAAACCATTTGAATAAAAAAGGCCTTAAACTATGCTCAGCCCAGTTCACTCACAAGGCATGCAGCAAGGATTGTACAGCATATTAATCTTGTATCATAACAGCTTTCAAATGGATAGCACAAAGAAACAATTCACATGCATCCACAGCTTTGCTACCTCTCATCACCTATTCACATCTATAACAAATGTAACAACAATGCGGTGTGTGGGCAAAATCCATCCTGTATGTATGTAAATGCTGCGATATACCCTATATCATACAATTTCTCCTCAGATGTTGCAACAATAAAGACAGCCAACCACATAACACAACGACCTCAGTCAATAAACCCCAAAAAGGCAATTATTATAGACTAAAAAATTACAATACACCAGCTTTAACTCTCCCTCCCTAATGTCCACTGAGAGTGCAGCCAGGCATTCTGTGTATAGCTCCACCCAAAAAAGGCTGAAGGGTCAGCCTTTGTCAGATCTGATTCTCAGCTCGCGTAACTTGGATCAGGCGGCAGCGGGTTGTATCATGGCCTGCTGCTCAGCAGCTTGGCCCTCCAGTGTCGGACTGCTCTCCTCGCCTTTCGTTGTGGAGTCGCTTTCGTTATGAGGGAAGACTTCTGACTGCAGCGAGGGCACGACCTTGCTGACATGAAGCCATGTCGCTTCCCACAGTGTATTCTCCCCGCTGGCGCCTGTGTTTGAGAGGATACCATTTGCTTTCATCACCAGCAGTATGTTCTTCAGCAGCTCGGGGATCGCCTCGTGCAGCTTCTCGGTCCTCCGCCCTCTCAGCTTGACACCCATGAACTTCTCTATCATGTCCAGGACTTCCAACCACAGCTTACCGAAACTGCTCTGTGCGGACAGGTCTTTAAGTGACTGCAGGAACACTTTGCATAGCAGCTTCATGGCGTGCAAGAGGGACACCTCCATGTTCCTGAAGTCTTTTTGTGAGTAATTCTGAGCAATCTCCAACAGCTCATCAAGCAGCTGGAAGATAATATCAAATGACATCAACCATGCTGAAGATGAAACTGATATTCCGTCAACCACTAAGCATCTTTGCAAACATAACAGCGCATGGTTCCTCACTTCCTCCCTCTGATCCGTGCACACCTTCCGCAATGCCTGCACTAGACGCAACCACATCTCGGCAATTCCTTCCAATATCCTGTCCGCCTCACCACCAGCCTCCTTGACCTCACGCGACCAGCGTGTAAGGCAATTTACAGAGTCAGCCATTAGGTTCAAAGCATGGATGGATCTTTCTGCAGACCCTAGTCGAGATTCTGCAAACTGCCTCGAGGCCTCCACTGAAACAATAAAGTTGGCAGGTGAGAGGTGCGCTCCCTCAGACATGACGAAAACCAGAGCTTCGAAGCCAGCATCAGAAGCATCCGGATGGCGAGCGGTGACACATAGTAAGGAAATGATAGTCCGCCAACCCATCTGGGATTTGATATGGGTTGCATTGGCCTTCACAAGCCGTGTGACCTCCACTGTGATATTCTCACAGTAAGCATCAGCTACACGTGCATCAAGTTTCAAAATTAGCTGCAGTGACCTCAGTAAATCATCAACCAGATTCTCCTTATAAGGAAGTAACCTCTGGCAGATGTGTAGGAGACCAAAAACAGCCTTCTCCACCAGATTGCAGGGCATCACTGTGGACTGAACAATATGGGTTATGTGCTCATAAACGCCCTGCCACAAAAGTACAATCCTGTCTCTGTTGTTTAATGTGACAGTAATTAGTAGCTCTAAACAGAACACTGCTGTTCCTTCATCATCAAGTGAGCTGGTAATCCTCTGAGGTCGACCTGCTGCCTGAATGAGGGCTTTAGAGAGATTTGAGAGCGAGTCGGCTTGTAAGAATTTGCTCTCGGTGAAGATGGTACCTATTTGGCCTTTCCTTATGGTCTCCAAAGCATTCCTCTGAGCTGCCAGTTCCTCCTCAGTTGGTTGAGACGTTGGTTCTTCAGCATCCATGTAAAGTAGTTGGCTAAACCTCCCCATCAGCCCATATGTTTTTTTAGGGGTGTTGATCGGTAAAATGTGAGGTGCAACTGCAGATAAACCAAGCTTGCTAGGCAATGAATCTGAAGAGGACTCCTGATCATCACCTGTATCACCAGTGAGGCGACCTGGAAGAAGGCCTATCTTGTGCAGTCTTAAAATGCAATCTACTATATTCCTCCATCCACTCTGTATATGATCACCATAAGTCGTTGCAATAGTGAAAACAGCCTCTGTTGCCATTCTAGCCTTGGTATCCATTCCAAATGCTATTACAGGATCATCAGCATAAGAATTGTTCAACAAAGTGGTGAACTTACATAGTGCCACAACAAGATCATTCAATACATCATCAAGATGATAGAATGCGGCCAGCTTTGCTACTGACAGGAAACCATCAATACATCCTGTAAGAACCTCATCATGCTCAACATTATCAAAAACCACGGAAATGGCAGCAACTGATGGTCCAGCCATGACAGGGAACATGTCATTATCAAGAAAAGGGTAGGAGTCACAAGCAATGTATGATGATGTCCTCTTTGACCTCCACATCAGATCAACCCAGCGGCTATAAGACATCTCAGAGCATCCAGCTCCTTGCTCAGGAATGGTTTTAATTTCATTCCGGCATATAGAATAAAACAGCTCCGACAAGAACTCCCGTGGAAGATCATTCCCACCATTGATACGACGGTTGTTCCTGATAAAGTCTTCTTCAGTCATCTTCTTCTTAACCCTTACATTGTGTTGATCTGTGTTGAGCATGATTACTGAATATGAAAGCACCAGGGCAGCATCCCTATTAACAAACATGTGTGGTGACTGTTCATAATACCTCTCAGAGAAAGCCTCCAGAATCCGCTGTATCTTTTGTGACTCGCCAGGCAGCCGGAAAGTTTCCAGGAAGAGCCTTAGGGCAGCATCCAAGTTCATCTCCTCAAAGTCAAAGGTTCTAGCAAATTCGTGAAGTACTAGAATAGAGAACTCATCATGATTCCCCAGGTATTCCCCAAGAAGGTTTTTGTCCAATCCAGGTGTGTACCGAAAGAACAAAGCAACACTGCATGGATCAAGTTTTTCAGGCAATAGGTGGACGCCTTGCAGATACTCAAAGCCCTTCTTTTTGTCCCTGTTGAAATGCTCAACACCAACCATTAGCTTTCTCTTGATGTTTTTTTGCTGGTGAACAAATCTAACCCATTTATCAGGATCATTACTGCTCTCGCACTTCAACTGCCAAAAAGGAAAATATTCACTTATTTCTAGCACTTTGTGCTCATGATGCTGATGAGCATGATCAGTCCTCTCAGCTATCGCCTGAATGACAGCAACCAGACCATCCAATGCAAGCACATTCAAGGTGGACAAAGGACTGTTTACAGGGAATGCACTTTTTGACAGAAGATTAGCTAGTTCTTCAAAAACATTAGAACACTGTAGATCACAGTCCATGTTTGCATACATCTCAGCCATAAACTCTTTCTGCCGACAGAAATCCACTAGAGCCTCCAGGGCGACTTCCTGCTGCTGATAACTAGCCCCATATCTACCCTGGGCTAATCTTAGGATCACACAAGAGAAGAAAGCCTCAACTTGCAGCTTAAGTTCCTGGCGTAGGTGGTAGAAGAGAGTAAAAACAGTGCTGCACACAGTTGACAGAATTAAGGGGCTCATTGACAAGCCAAACAGCATTAGATTGCGGAAGAGTTCATCCTGTACAAAGGCCAGCAACTTCGAGTGCATGTGGATGGACGAAGCCGACAATTCAATAGCAGAATTTATCAACCCCAGAGCAAACAGCGGCACGTCCTCATCAAAATCAATAGGATTCATCCTTTGGCTCACATCCATGTCTTCGGCTATGTTCAAGAGGGAGCACAAGAACTGCAATATCTCCACCATGCAGGCAACCCCAAGTGGCTCTATCATGGCCTTGTCTTGCACGACATCAAGTCCAGCTCCCACCTCGTCCCCGGAGCTATCCAAACAGACATAATCACTCTTCCCATTCCCCAGCTCACCAGCATCCAAATCTTTGTTCTTGCTGACCTGCAGCACAAATGATACTGCCACATTAATAGACCAAACTTGGGATTACAACTGAAATGCTTTGTTTTTAAACTAGCATGCTACTACATAGTGTACGAGTACTCAAGGCAAGTAAATATGGACCCAGTTTCAGTGTACTTAAGTTCGGATTGTTGAGCATAACATTTACAACTAAGATGGCATTAACACTCTTAACAGAATTTACATGAATACGTTCAGTTACTTGAGTACACTAACCTACATGAGTACTGCAAGATAAATTGTCACCATACTATTACTAAGCGGAAAAAAAAGCAGCAGCCTGGAAGCTTCAGAAGCAAAACCCACCTGATCATTGGTGATCGCGGTGGCTTCAATGTCAGCAAGGCGGCCGAAGATGCAGCGGATGACCTCCTGCATGGTCTGCCTGGAGACGCGCTGCAGGAGCTCCCCCTTGGTGCCGGCCTGCTGCACGACCCGGAAGCAGGTGCTGACGATGGCGCAGACGTGGCGGTTGGCGAGAGCGGGGGCGGCGCGGCCGCGCACGCAGGCGAGCAGCACCTGCAGGACCCTGACGAGGACGGCCTCCTCGGAGGCCGGGTCGCTGACCTCGAAGCGGCAGCCGGTGACGGCCTCGACGACGGCGCCCATGGCCTCGGGGACGCCCGGGCCGGGCGCCACGAGGTCCAGGGAGAGGATCTTGTGCAGGGACGAGAGGGCGGCGCCAGTGATGGGCGCGCCGGTCTCGTCGGAGCGGACGACGTCGAGGAAGGGGCGGAGGTAGAGGAGCGGGTCGACCCCGCCGGGCCAGCGGCTGCCCAGGAGGCGGCGCGGCGGCGGAGCGACTTGAGCCCCGCGATGAGCGGGTGGTCGAGGTGCTCGTCGTCGGCGCCGCCACCGTCGTCCCCGCCGTAGCGGACCCCCGCCCAGCGCACGTTGCGGCGCATGACGGCCAGCACCGTGGCCACCTCCGACGCCACCACGCAGGCCATCGCCACCCCCGGCCGCGACGACGACGACGGCGACGCTGCCATGAGGCCGCCCATGGAGGTGGACCGGTGCGGGGCGTGGGCGCGGCGCGGCTAGGAGGGCATTCGGGAGTGGAATTCAGGAACTTGGGATCTGATCTGCCGCGAGAATGAGATCTGGTTTGGTCTTCGGGGGTGGGCAGCCTGGATCTGATACCCAAAGCCAAGCTCAACTCCTGCTGCTGCCGCGAGCGAATGAGTTTAGGTGGGTTTTGTTTGTTTAAACATGTTTGGTTTGAAATTTGAACTTTAAGTAAATTTTAATGATATACACGTTGGTACTAGGCTATTTTCTACGAATTCCCGTGAATAAAAGAGGTGACCGGAATTGAATTGTGTCAAGCAACCGGCACAGTCGCAAGGTGCATTGTCGCGACACCTCGACTCCCTGTCCTGCCCAGCCTCCTCGATCGAACTATCGGCGCACCCGACCATCTAAGTTGGAGGGTGGTTGATTCTTCTCTGGTTCCGATACGCCACTGCCAGATCACCATAAGTGTCTTCCTCGTTGGTCCAACTTTTTCAATTTTTTTAACCCTTAACAATTACACTTTTGGATTAGGTTGGGTCGCGGCTAATGAAGATTTGATCTAAAACTAGGCACTATAGATTGGATCTTGTGTGTAGTATGCTCCTTCTACCTCTTTGTCTTCAAAAATCTAAATTATAAACCCCGTATGTGATGAGTTGACGCACCATAATAGGAGCCACCCTCGAAGTTTGGAACCATGGGTCGAGTCGGTCAATTGGGTGGCCATGTATGCCAGTCCTATCCGACCTTCTAGATCCAACAAAAAAGCCCGTTCTAAGGCTTTCTCCCGTATTTATATATTCTTTTTCTGGTATTTTTCTTGGTTTCCACATCTTTGTTAGGGAAGAAAAAACAGAATATGGTGGAACCTACCATCACTTAGAAATAGTCTAGAGTGTCAAATATATCGACTAGAATAGATGACTACAAAATTTAATAAATTTAATTGATTTTAGTAATAATGACGGATAAACATTGTTCTCCTAATATGCAACCAGGTGAACAAAACTGTATGAAAAGATTGCCCTAACAAGCAAGTAAACAGGGTAAACAAGTACGGGAGGAAAGAACTAATTGAAATGAAAGGAGAAGATCGACCCAATTATGTATCCAAAGTTTAAGTCTTTGGGGGGCCTCCAATTTCTAGTGGACAAGTCATGGTAAGCCAAGCAAAGAAGGTCCCTTTTGGATCTAGCCTTCCTATCCACTCGTGCTCTCTCAACAAAGTGAGATCCCTTCCACTCGTGGTAGATCTTGTGGTATGTCCAAACTCTCCCGAATTTTAGCTTTCGATCCTATGGTTTCTCAACAAACCCAAGACTAACAAATTCGTAATTACATCAAGGGGAATTTCAAGATTTAATGGAGGTATAGATTAGTGACTATTGTTTCATTTCCCATAAAGGATTGATGGATTTGAGAAAGAGGGGAGGAGCTAAGCAAGCCTTTGAGCTGCAACACTAGTAAAGAAGAGAGAAAACAATTCGGCTAAAGTAAGTGGGGACATTAATTAAGTCAACCCAAAGTGTTCTCGTTGCATGAATTCTTGCACGCTCCAGATCCATCCCGGAACCTTCAAGTTGGGCCTCCAGGCCACCCGAATTGTGGGAAACATTTCGGGTGATTCTCCGGGCAAAACTAGTGGATACTGTACCGCCCATGAGAATTCATAGAATACTACCCGGGTTCGGAGTGGCGTAGAGGTCGGAACCCACGGGTTTTAAGTTCCTGGTATGTGTAAAAAATGAGGTAGATGCTATCTTGTGTACCTCACTGTTGAGGTATTCTTGAGCCTAGGAAGTGGAGAAAAGATATTCACTCTCAAGCTTAACGCTTACCCCTCTTTATTGTTTGTCTTCTTACCACTCAAAGCAAGACAAAATAGACATACTTTAAATCCATTTTCTTGACTCTCCCTTTTCGAATGGGTGACCAAATCTCGTATGTTCTCCAAACACATGGTCTAACATGTGTTCATATAACTTAATAACACGACTAGTCTTTGTTCTCTTATCATTTACACCAAAAACCGCTTAATTAGGGGTAGTTATACTTCAAAAGAAATAGATAAGTTCTTACAATGTATTGGTTGTGTGGGAGTTAGCGCCAATGTCGCACATAAAAAATAAGGAGATGCAAGAGTAATATTCCCTCCGTTCCTAAATATAAGATGTTTTAGGTCTCGCATATGTTGACTAGGTGTGGATCTAAATGAGTGAACATACACACTAAAACATGACTAAATACATGTAGACATACGTGGATGTGGACAAAAGCTAAGACATCTAATATTTCGAAACGGAAGGAGTAGATGACTAATTAGGTAGCGCATGGTGGATTGGCGAAGGGCTCCATGGGTGGCGGCGTTAGGTTGAGACGTCGGCTGGGCTAATAACACGTCTTATCAAGGGTGTCCTCTTAGAGTGTGTTGTCTTGGGTCATGAGCATTGGCTCCGAGCGATGTCAAGTCTTTCAAGGGTTTTCTCTTAGGGTCGGTTGCATGTCAGGTCAAAAGCGTCGGCTCTAGGGCCAACATGTCTTATCAAGGGTGTCCTCATAGGATGTCGGTCGGGTCGGGTTGGGGATGTGGTGATGAAAAAAAGACGAACTTGCCGAGATGCCATGATGGTATGATATAGATGAGTTGGATGGATGGTGACTTTTTTTTTCCAAAACATAGTTAGTCGCCAACAGTGAGAGCGAGCTACATGCCCATTCGCTAGGTCAAAGAATGCGATGGAAAGAGGATGCAACTAGACACAATTAAAAAGGACACACAAACACATACATGTATGGAACATATGCACCCGAATCCGGTTACATGCACCATGAAAGTTTCTTATAAAATTCTAAAAGAAACACATAACCTTCGCTTCATCATGTACTTCTTCGGTTTCAAATTAGTTGATATGGGTTTGCCCAAATACGAATATATCTAGACATAAAACACACTGACCCATATTTAAATAAATACATGTCAAATAATTTAGACGGAGGAGTATGTGGGTACCATTAAAATGAAACTCAAACCGATAAGTAGATGTTGCTGCTTGGAAGGTTCGAGCGCATGGTCGTAGCAGCTAGTACGGCACTTGTGTGGTAGACGTGACCGCAACCAGCACGGCCGGCCGGTTCAGACGTGTCGCCGCCCGACGCCGCAGGTTCCCAAGTCCACACGACGACGGTGGCGCGACGACAGCCACACAACTCCGGCGTTCGGTCGTCGCAGCCAGCCAGCCAACTCGCGCCGACGACCCGAGACTGTTTTCGTTTTGGCGGCGCAACACAATTTACACAACGCAACACGAATCGCCTCCGACACCTACGTGCCCGAGCCCGTTGCCCGCACGCCTCGATCCCATCGACCGGCCGCCGCCACCATGGACTCCGCCGCGGGGCTGAGGCCGTCGGCGCTGGACCTCCTGGCGGCGCTGCTGACGGGCCGCGCCCCGCCGACAGAGAGCGAGGAGGACCACCGCAGGCTACTCGCGCTGCTCGCCACCTCGCTCGCCGTGCTCGTCGGCTGCGGCGTCGCCCTCCTCGTCCGCCGCTCCTCGTCCGCCTCCGCGGCGGCGCACCAGGCGGTCAAGGCGCCGCCCGTCGCCGCGAAGAAGGCCCGGGAGGAGGCGGAGCCCGACCCGGACGACGGCCGCCAGCGGGTCGCGCTCCTCTTCGGCACGCAGACCGGCACCGCCGAGGGCTTCGCCAAGGTTCTCACCCTCGCCTCGCCGCTTTGCTTCCTTCCCTCCTCGTGCTAAACCTAAGCTCGTTGCTCTCGCAGGCGCTCGCGGAGGAGGCCAAGGCCAGGTACGACAAGGCCGTCTTCAAGGTGCTCGATCTGGTACGCTTTAATCCCAGATTCCCATTGCTATGCTACGCTGCCGTTCACAACTCACTTCCGCTTCCCCCCCTGTGTGGTGTGATACATTGACGCGTGCTGATGCTCATTGGGGTTCAGGACGATTACGCCGCGGAGGACGACGAGTACGAGGAGAAGCTTAAGAAGGAGAACATAGCCTTGTTCTTCCTGGCGACGTAAGGACCAGCAATTTCACATCTCAACGTTTACTGATTATTAAGTCTACTATACTTGTGGATTGCTTATCACACCTGTCCAGCAAAAGAAACCATGCATACCTGTTCAAGTTAATTGCCAACCGAACCAGTAACAGAGCTGGGATGTTCCCTTTTATCTCAAAAAGCTAATTGGTAATGAGTGTTCTTATTGCTGTTGCAGTTATGGGGACGGTGAGCCAACTGATAATGCGGCGAGGTTTTATAAATGGTTTTCAGAGGTTTGACCTACTCTCCTGGGGTGCACTTCTGAATGTGCTTTTTCTCCTGGTTGGTACTCATTTCCTCTTTGTTTGGTTGGACTTCAGGGGAACGAGAGGGATGAATGGTTGAGCAATCTCCGGTTTGCGGTGTTTGCACTTGGAAACAGGCAGTATGAGCATTTCAACAAGGTTTGTCCCTGCCTCCAAATCAGTCTGTTGCCTTTATGCGCTATAACTTGTAAAACTTACTTTGCTCTTTTACTTTCAAATATTTCCCAACTGAAGGTTGGAAAGGAAGTTGATCAGCTCCTCGCCGAACAAGGTAAACAAAAGCAGAATGACTTTACTCATTTATGGTACCTCAATTCACCTAGATTTGAAAGACTCTGAGTACGTTAATCTCAAAATTATGACAGATTTTTAATTTTTTTACCATGTATATAATTCATTTTTGGTGAAATGTTGTGATTCCACTGCAACATCTCTTTCTGTTTACATGTTTTTTCCCCTAGTTTTTTGTGTGCCCTATATCATCTTCTGTTGGTTAACTTTGGCAATCCTGTTCTTCCAGGTGGCAAGCGCCTAGTTCCTGTTGGTCTTGGAGATGATGATCAATGCATTGAGGATGACTTCAACGCCTGGTATGTACTGCGACGAGTTTAACTTGATGTTAACTTTTAACTCAGGACACATTGTAGACTTCCGATTCAACTTTTTAGACATTGAGTCTTAAAATCAAAAGCTAACGGTCCGTTTCTTCAACTAAAGGAAGGAACTGCTGTGGCCAGAATTGGATAAATTGCTCCGTGTTGAAGAAAATTCTTCAGCTGCACCAACTCCTTACACAGCTGCTATTCCAGCATACAGAATTGTGTTGAACAATCCGGAGGATGCCACACATATCAATAAGTCTTTCAGTCTTAGCAATGGTCATGTCGCGTATGACATTCAACATCCTTGCCGGTATGCCTTGTTTTGCTTTTATTATGCCCACTGAGGCCAATATATGGTTGTAGTATGGGTGAACTCCAACTATGCTTCTTTCCAGGGCAAATGTGGCCGTGCGTCGGGAGCTTCATACACCAGCTTCTGACCGGTCCTGCATTCATTTGGAGTTTGATATTGCAGGAACTAGCCTCACGTAAGCATATTGAAGGATCTAGCTTTGCCACTTTCTGAAAATAAGAGGAAACAACAGAATTATTTTAATTGGTTTCAAGACAGCCGATTAATCTTCATTTCCCGTTCCAGGTACGAGACCGGAGACCATGTTGGTGTGTATGCAGAAAATTCAACTGAGACTGTAGAGGAGGCGGAAAAGCTGTTAGATTATTCACCAGATACTTCCTTTTCAATTTATGCTGACCAAGAGGATGGCACTCCACTTTTTGGGGGCTCTTTGCCACCTCCATTCCCATCTCCCTGTACAGTTAGGGTTGCACTTGCCAGATATGCCGATCTGTTGAGTTCACCTAAGAAGGTGAATATTAGTTTTGCATATTTTGTTCTCTCATTGCGCTCTATGTTTGTATTTATACATATTTTGAAATTTCTCAACGGGTTGCTGCAGAGTGTTTTAATTGCTTTGGCTGCTCATGCATCTGATCCCAAAGAGGCTGAGCGGCTAAGACATCTAGCATCTCCTGCTGGAAAGGTTGGTTTGTTATCTAGGTTAAGTTCATACTTTTTGATAATGGTGTTGTTTTTCTCACATGGATTTCATTGGGCAGAAGGAATATTCTCAGTGGATAATGGCGAGTCAAAGAAGTCTCTTAGAAGTTATTTCGGAGTTCCCATCAGCGAAACCTCCACTTGGTGTCTTCTTTGCAGCTATTGCTCCTCGCCTTCAGCCGAGATACTACTCAATATCTTCCTCACCAAGGTAACCTTGCCTTTGAATTAATACCCGATCTAACATGAGCAAATTGATGAGTCAGTCAAGATTCATGATATCATATTGCTGCAGAATGGCACCAACGAGAATTCATGTGACATGTGCACTAGCTTGTGGGAAAACCCCTACGGGAAGGATCCATAAAGGAGTTTGTTCTACTTGGATGAAGGTACACTCATGCCTTTGTTAGTTACAAGGAAGTTTGTTTTATAATATAGTTACTAGCACTGTTCAACCTCTTAAGCTATGGCAAGATAATTTTGTTTGACTCCTTATGCTCACTTTGATCTTTGTATTCAACCCCGATTTGCTCAGCCTATCCTGAAGATGTTGATCGACTTACAACCTTTTCCCTTGAGAACTCCATATTGAATCATACATATTTTCCTAGATTTAATGAGGTTGGAATAGATTTCTACTTCAGTCAGCTGGCCTTGCTTTGTACCTTTAGGAGAACAACTGGTCATTTTTCGCTAATAGTTCTAAACTTCTTAGTGTTAGCTTCCATGTGTGGCTTTGTAAATTAAATGGGTTATATCACACAGGTCATTTGGTCCAATGACCCAACCTTGCATTACTCTGTGTGAAGCACGTTATTCCCTGTGAATTAGAACTACACTGTAGATCCTTAGTCAATAATATGATTAAAGTTTTCGATACATATGCTTTTTTGTATCTATTATATAGGTTGGCATGCAAACATTTGAACTTTGAGATGTGAATATAGTCATTTAAAAATCATAATGATCTGTATGTAGTCATCAAGTATAAAAGTTTTAAATCATCCAAAGTATTTGTCAGTGACCATCATGTCATCTAGTGGACTTTTCTGTGATGATCCTACATGCAGCATTCAACTCCCTCGGAAGAGAGCAAAGAATGTAGTTGGGCTCCAATTTTCGTGAGGCAGTCAAACTTCAAACTGCCTTCTGATCCTACAGTACCTATTATAATGGTAGGCCCTGGGACTGGTCTGGCACCTTTCAGGGGTTTCCTACAGGTTTGTTTTGTCTTTCCCTTCTTTCTCACACATGATGGTTCAAGGTTTTTTCACTCTTTAGTATGTTAATTTTCATGTCCAATCGATTTGGCACTGGCAGGAAAGATTAGCTTTAAAAGAGACTGGGGTGGAACTAGGCCGTGCCATCCTCTTTTTCGGATGCAGAAACCGCCAGATGGTATATTTCTCTGTTATTCAGCTTCATCTACAGTTATTGTAAGAAACTGTTCATGATTTGTGAACCCCGTCAGCATGTCATCTATAACTCCTATGGCATAGCAAATTCTTACATAGATGCACAGTATTTTCCTATTGTCTCTTATTGAAGGTCCTAGTCACATGCCAGGAAACTTTTCTGCATTTGCATCACTTCTAGTAAATAATCTCATGAGCGATTGAAAGCACCATCTTTGAAAGCTGCCTGATCAATATTCTATTTCTTCAGGACTTCATATACAAGGACGAGCTCAACAACTTTGCTGAATCAGGAGCCCTGTCCGAGTTGATTGTTGCCTTTTCTCGTGAGGGTCCTACAAAAGAGTACGTTCAGCACAAAATGGCAGAGAAGGTAAATTGGTGCCCACTGTTTATGCATGTTCTGTTAATCGGGTACAATCCCTTGTTTCCTCGCTTCACCATTCATGTGTAATCGTTGCAGGCTGCCGAGCTTTGGAGCATCATTTCTCAGGGCGGCTATGTCTATGTCTGTGGTGACGCGAAGGGCATGGCTAGAGATGTGCACCGCACACTGCACACCATTGTCCAGGAACAGGTATCGCTTGTGCCAAAGTTTTATAGAAACAAACTGTCGCGTCTTAGGTTTAATGTGTTATTCGTGTCGTGTGGAGTCAAAAGCAGCATTGCATCTTGAGCCTGTAGCATCGCACGCCTGCAGATAAATCGGACATTTTGGCCTGGAATTCCTTTCGGTTTTGCTGAATCAATCATACACTTGGTGTTTCAGGGCTCTTTTGACAACTCGAAGACTGAGAGCTACGTGAAGAGCCTGCAGATGGAAGGGAGGTACTTGAGAGACGTCTGGTGACAATTGCCATGATGAGAAAAACGCTTGAACAAGATGGAATATGCGCAAGCGTGCATTTGACTTTGGTAATTTAGCGGAACGTCGGGAGTAGGTCCCCAGCCCTCGATTTCGAATATGTTTTGGCGGGCTGACGTGCATGTGGTGATATATGTAGGATCTTCAGGTTCGCATGCGTGGACCATATAGTGGTATCAATTGATGTATAGGAGTACTGCAGCTAGGTATTTATTATTTGTTGAAAGGATCATGATTTATTGATTGGTGTGATTATTATCTGAAGCTAAATAAAGATGGCCGTTTGGATTTCAGCTGACTAATTGACAGTTGTGTACAAGTACATGCTGGCTCCTTTTTGTTGCATGATTTGGCAGTGAAGCATGTGACTGTCATCACAATGATTTAGGTGTTGACGACATCTCCACTATGTCTCAAAAGTATACTGGAGCAATGAATGCACCTTCAGATGGAAACCTAGCACATCAACTCAGAATCAAGCTGGCTGACAAAATACGGACAGAACCATTTTCTATGGATGTTGTGTCAACCCTTGATGGGTGGGTGGACGGATGGGATTGGGATGACATCTCAGATATGCAAATGACAGTATTTCCGCACTCGTCACTCAGGTCAGGGGAGGCTAGCTGGGTTTATGATCTCGTAATCACAAGGTTCTAGTGATCATGGACGCATGCATGTTTAAGGGTTTGCGTGGTAGCGTAGCTTGGGTCACCATGGCATCATCACCTCCCTTAAAAAATAACTTTATTTAAAAGCTTAATTACGATTGCAATCCCTCTTGATACAGCGGTCTCATGTTTGTTACTATTGTAGCTGAAATAGTGAAATGCCTTCGGGGGTGGAGCTTTGGCACCTAAAATGTATTTTAAGAAAAATTTGAAACTTCAAAAAATTCGGATAAAAAGTTTCCTGTACATCTCGATATCCATATGCTCATGAAGTTGTTTCACGGAAAATCGACATTTTTTTTTGTCATGTGTGAAGAAGACAAATTTTTATGCTAAAAAACGCTTTTCAGACTTTTTTTTGTCTTTCTTACATAAGCCACAAAAAATGTCATTTTTTTGCGAAACTTGTCATGCACACATGGAACGTCGAGACATGCGCGCTAAATTTTTGTTCGAATTTTTGACTTACCAAAATATATTTTCCAGTAAAAGGAGCATATACTCCCATGTTCCGAATTGAATTTCCCAATGCCTCCGGACATAATAAGAAAAACGTTTGTAGCATACAGATCATAGAGAGCAGCGATATGGAGGCCGAGCTACAGGTAGCTCGGTATCCTCCGCGTTCGTTCGCTCCACCCGAGCCGAATCTTGTTAGGTTTGAAATCATTTAGGTGGAAATACGGACAGGGAATGCGGATGGGCCGGCGTATTGGAATCGCATACGGCCTGTAGTTGCAGCACAGGATGTGCCGGCCCTTGGTGCCTGCTTCGATCCTGAGCGGTTTTAATGACAGTATGCTATTGCCGCTAGGTAGGCAGGGCGGAGGAGCAACTCGATAGCCTCGGTCCGGTGCCTCAACACCTCTCTCTCTCTCCCCCACTTCTGGCGGAAAAAGCATTGCGATTACCAGCTACCGAGATGGGCGAGCCTAATGATGGATTGGAGTTTTTCTTTGTCATGCCTAGCGTATTGTCGGATGCGTCTACAGCCGTCCATCTGCTCATCAACGCTCCAGATGCTCTGATACCGCTTCAGCTCAAGCTTAATTCTAGAAGCAGCATCTCAGCGAATCTTAGCATCTCACCTGCTCACTTGTTTGTCGCTTTTCTTTCCCTTTTTCCTTTATATTGTATCGCAAGTAGTTGGAGAACCATCTTTGTTGAATTAGGGTTTACCCCAGCCGCCACTGTTCGTGGGTCGGGCAAGATGTGTATCTGAATTCCTCCGGTTAAATTATATAAAGTCTCTGAATTCCCGGCGGCAGTTCTTGTTGTTCTAGCTAAATCCCTTGAAAATCGATCGATAGATAGGTCGGGCCTATCAATTTGGTATCAGAGCAAGCCGAATCCTCGGCCGAAATCTCTCAATTCCCCACCCACATTTTTTTTCAATTCCCACCCATAATCTTCAGATTCGGAGGCGAATCGAGTTGGTGTGTCGGGGTGGTTGGGCTCTCGTAAAATCCCACTTCCCTCACCCATCTCGCGGCGGCGGAGTGTTGGTCGACGGCGGCGTGGCGGCGGAGTGTCTATCTGACGGTCGACGGAGGCGGCTTGGCGGCGGAGGCACAACTCGGCTGCAGATCAGGGTTCAGGAGTGGTTTCGGTCAAACATTTCGCCCGTTTAAAATCCCACCTCCCACCCAGATCTGTGCGGAAGACGGAGGCGGGCGGCGCAGGCGGCGGTGAATCGGCGGCGGCAGGTCACAATGACAAGCAGTACCATGGGCACTTCCGACGAATCACAAGACACAGGTATGCTCGAATTGGAGTCACTGCAGTTAGATGTTAAAACACTGCAGAAGAATAGAGAGGAGGACAAGCTGGAGTTCGCCGAGTTTCAGCAGACAGTGCAGAAAAATTTCCTTAGCATTCAGACGAATTTCACTAACATTCAGACCAATTTTGAATGTCTGTTTGCGGCTCGCAAGGCAGACATGCTTGAGACTACTCCTGTCACCAACTCCAGTAACACACCACACACTCCACCTAATTTGCATGGACAATCAGGAAGCTCAGTCAAGTTAGCACAGGTGCAAGCCAAGCAAACCTTGCAGGACATGACTGGCAGAGAACTCAATCTAGATGGCACGCCAAAGATGACATACAAACACCCTCACTATGGTCAGGTCACAACAGCAATACATGAGGTTCCCTACAGAGTGCAACCACAACAACAACAAGCAATTAACGTGGAGGCAGAAGAAATAGATGAGGGGGACAAGGCACATGCTCCTGGTAGAGCAAGATTTCAGTTGCCTGTCTTGGACAACAGGAGAGGGCTTCCACCTGTAAAGCCAGCAAAAATGAATATACCAGAATTTGATGGCAAGGATGCAGACTCTTGGATTCAAACAATTGAGTTGTACTTTGACTCAGCAAGAACTCCATTGGATCAAAGGACCGAAGTGGCAATTACATACTTGAAGCAAGATGCCATACAATGGTGGAGAGGAACTGGTTATATTGCTACAAATGTTCCCTGGCACAGATTTTGCAACTATCTGACTGAGAGATTTGCAGAAACTTCAGCATGTGACAATGTGAGGGCCTTCCATGCACTTACTCAAACTTCAACAGTATCTGCATATATCCAAAAATTTGAAGCTGCTGTTAATCTCATGAGGAGAGACAACCCAGGCTTACCCGAACACTATTATGTCCAAAGTTTTATTTCTGGGTTGAGTGACTACATACAAGCACATTTGCAATGCCACAAACCAGAAAATATGCAGCAGGCAATGTGGATGGCTAGGAGAATTGAACAAGCTATTCCACGAAAGAAATCTTTTACTCCATACCTTCAAGCAAAACGACAAGTGAACTTTGAAAGCAAGCAACCAACCACAGCTGCACCAGCACATGTGATTGATCAAGCTAAACAGAAAAACATTTGTTACAAGTGTAAGGAACCTTGGTTTCCAGGACACAAAAAGGTCTGCACAATGACTTCCAAGGCAATGGTCCAAGCCTTGCAAGAAGAACCACAAGAATTAGTCTATATCACTGAGGATACTGACAGTGATGAAGACACAGATGGGGCACATCTCCAACTCTCTATGCATGCATTATTGGGAAACAAGACAACCAAGCACACATTTACTGTGACAATATCTCCGGGGAACAAACTAGCAACATCATTAATTGACACTGGCAGTACTACCACCTTCATGTCCCCAACCTTTGCCAAGTCAGCCAATTGTAATCTGACAAGCAGTAAGAAAATGAAAGTCACAATAGCTAATGGTGCTATTTTATGGACCAGTTTCTCCTGCCCCAAGTGTGAGTATGCCATCCAAGGAACCAAATTCACTTCAGATTTCAAAATCCTACAATTAACTGGATATGACATTATTTTGGGAGCTGATTGGATCTATCAGTACAGCCCAGTTACATTGGACTACAAGAAGCTCACACTCACAGCTACATTTCCCTGTGGAAAACAAGTAACCTTTAGGGATGAAAGCTTCCCTGACACAGCCAACATCAAGGAAGGAACAAATCCAAAGAAATTACTAGCAAATGCCATCTGTGGAGCAGTGGTCTTCCTCCATCAAATTGGGCCTGAAACAATTGAAACAAGTAAAATTCCACATGCACCAGCTGTCCAACAACTTCTTAATGAATTTCATAATATTTTCCAAGAACCAACAGAGCTCCCTCCAAAAAGAATGTGTGACCACAGCATTCCCCTGGCACCTGAAGCCAAAGTAGTAAATCAAAGACCATATCGACTGCCACAACATCAAAAGAAAGTTATGGAAGAAATTATCCAAGACTTGCTGCAGAAGGGAGTGATCAGAGAAAGTGCAAGTCCTTATTCAGCTCCTGCTATATTGGTTAAAAAGAAGGACTCCACTTGGAGAAAATGCACTGACTACAGGAAGTTAAACCTGCAAACCATCAAAAACAAGTATCCCATCCCAATCATTGAGGATTTATTAGATGAATTACATGGTGCTAAGTATTTTTCAAAGATTGACCTTAGAAGTGGCTACCACCAGATAAGGATGAAGGAGGAGGATATTCCTAAGACAGCATTCACAACTCACCAGGGACACTATGAGTATGTGGTAATGCCCCAGCAACATTTCAGAAACTGATGAATTCAGTATTGGCTGACACACTGAGAAAATTCACATTAGTGTTTTTTTATGACATATTGATCTACAGCAAGAACATGGAGGACCACCTAAAACACTTGAGAATTGTGTTCCAACTCCCGCAGAAACATAAATTGTTTGCAAAACTGCAGAAGTGTTCTTTTGCCCAATAGCAGATTGAATACCTTGGGCATGTTATCAAAGGAGAAGGTGTTGCTACTGACCCCAAGAAAATTCAAGCAATTCTCAATTGGCCTGAACCAATGACTGCAACTGAACTAAGAAGTGTGTTAGGATTAACTGGGTATTATAGAAGATACATCAGAGATTATGGCATCATCTGCAAACCACTATTTGAAGCCCTAAAAAAGGACAATTTCATATGGACAGACACACAAAGGGAGGCTTTCAAGCGCCTGAAGCAAGTTATGACCACTCCTCCTGTACTTGCACTACCTGACTACTCTTTGTCATTCACCTTGGAAGCTGATGCCTATGATTATGGCATTGGAGCAGTGCTCATGCAAAATGGCAAACCAATTTCATTTCTCAGCAAGGCCATTGGCCCAAAGGCAGCTGCAATGTCCACCTATGACAAGGAAGCTTTGGCAATTCTAGAAGCACTGAAGAAGTGGAAGCATTATTTCTCTGCTTCTTCAATAATTATCAAGACAGACCAGCAGAGTCTGAAATATATACAAGAGCAGAAATTAACTGAGGGCATACAACATAAATTGCAGGTGAAACTGTTGGGTTACAATTACACTGTGGAGTACAAGAAAGGGAAGGAAAACAAAGTGGCAGATGCCCTGTCTAAGGTAAAACAGAAAATATATTCCTTAATCTCTAGTGCTGCTGTCCCTGTCTGGATAACTGAAGTTGTACAGTCCTACACTAGAGACACTAAATGTAAGGAATTGATACAACAACTCACAGTTGCACCAACTTCAGTCTTGAACACCTCCCTAAGAAAAGGTATTATCAGAGTTCATGGCAAAATATATATTGGAGCTTCTACTGAGTTGAGAGGGAAAATCATTTCATCTCTGCACAACTCTGAATTGGGGGGCCATTCAGGGGAAAAGGCCACATATCAAAGAATCAAGTTGCTATTCCACTGGCCAGGAATGAAACAAGATGTCATTGATTTTATCAAGAAATGCCCTATTTGCCAATTAAACAAGAGTGAGCACTGCAAATACCCTGGTTTGTTGCAACCCTTGCCTGTACCTGACTTTGCTTAGACACACATTAGTATGGATTTTGTAGAAGGGCTACCGGTATCTGAAAACAGAGACATGATACTTGTGGTGGTGGACAGATTCACTAAGTATGCCCATTTCATCTCTATGAAACATCCAATAAGTGTGAAATCTGTTGCCAAAGCTTTCAAGGAAAACATCTTCAAGTTACATGGGTTGCCAACTGTCATAGTAACAGATAGGGACAGAATCTTCACCAGTACCTTGTGGCAAGATCTGTTCAAATCACTGGGAGTCAAGCTCCATTTCAGCACAGCATATCACCCTCAAACTGATGGGCAGACAGAAAGAGTCAATCAATGCTTGGAAAACTATCTCAGAAACATGTCATTTTTACAACCCAAGAAATGGCACCATTGGCTAGCAATGGCAGAGTGGTGGTACAACACCTCCTTCCACACTTCCTTGAAGATGACCCCATTTCAGGCACTATATGGCAGGCCACCTCCTTTGTTGACAGAAATGTTACTTCCACAAGAAGAGGATACTACTGACCTGAGACCTTCCCTGGCAACTGAAGAAATAGCCAAACAAATTAAAGAAAATTTGCTAAGGGCCCAGGAACGTATGAAACAACAAGCTGATAAGAATAGATCTGAGAGAACTTTTGAAGTTGGGGATATGGTTTACTTGAAGTTGCAGCCATATAGGCATACTTCTCTCAGTATACACAGGTGCCTCAAGTTGCACTCCAAGTTCTATGGACCATTTCGGGTACTGGCAAAAGTTGGCAACACTTCCTACAGATTATTACTGCCAGAGGGCTGTCAATTGCGTGACACATTCCATGTAAGCCAATTGAAAAAGCACATTGGACCCACTGCAATTCCATCACCAACACTACCCTTGTTGAACTCTGATGGAACCATACTTATAGCACCAGAGGCAGTGTTGGAAAGAAAACTCATCCCTCGGGTTCAAGGGTCGATCTCAATTCCAGTTGTGCAATGGTTGATCAAGTGGTAGAATTTGCCGCAGGAACAAGCAACTTGGGAAGATGCAGCGTTTATCCAGAAAGTTTTTCCTGCTTTTCAGCCTTGAGGACAAGTCTGTTGTCATAAGGGGGACTTGTCATGCCCAGCGTATTGTCAGATGCATCTACAGCCGTCCATCTGCTCATCAACGCTCCATATGCTCTGATACCGCTTCAGCTCAAGCTTAATTCTAGAAGCAGCATCTCAGCGAATCTTAGCATCTCACCTGCTCACTTGTTTGTCGCTTTTCTTTCCCTTTTTCCTTTATATTGTATCGCAAGTAGTTGGAGAACCATCTTTGTTGAATTAGGGTTTACCCCAGCCGCCACTGTTCGTGGGTCGGGCAAGATGTGTATCTGAATTCCTCCGGTTAAATTATATAAAGTCTCTGAATTCCCGGCGGCAGTTCTTGTTGTTCTAGCTAAATCCCTTTAACATCGATCGATAGATAGGTCGGGCCTATCATTCTTCGAGATCGTGGACTCACGGTATTGATTTGCATCCAAATTTTGCAATTTAGTAAGTATGGGGGATTGGATCTATGGGTCGGAATAAGATTTGATTCTGATCTTCATTCGATTTCAGGCTGGGTTCCACGGCAGTGCGCATGCATTTACTGCATCAGGACGTGATGGATGAGTCCGAGCTATTAGCTATGCAGCCAACTGGATGTGCGGCATCAGCGAGCTTGGTGGCCACGGTGGCGGCGGAGCTAGTTCCTCCGTCGCCATGTGCATCGGCTGCGAGCTCGGCAAGAATACATGAGGGTCCACTGGGGATCACATCCAGCTGATCGACCGGCGTAGGTTGCAAGCATACAAGGGAGTCGATTCAAGATTCAGATACTATGCCTGAAGATGGTGACGAGTTCGATTCAGCAACCAAGCCTTTTGGATGCCATGGGTGAACCTGCTGGTACCCCCTAACGCCCTTGTTTCTTCAACGTAACCGTTGCTGGCTGTTTTGCAATTGATGACTGAATCATTATGAGCATTGCAAAAAAAAAAGCAGGCTCTTTTGCTTCATGTGATATTTAAAATCTGCAAAATAAAACAAATTTGCTGATGTTGCCATGATAATGGTAGGATAGTAATCCTTTTAATTAATTGTGGATGATCTGGAGAGTGACCTACGCAACTAAAAAGTTCGGTAGGAATTTGAGATATGGTTCGTTTACTGAAAAATTCAGATCTGATTGTTTGCTTCAAGTGGATGAGCTTACTTTAATGCAAATAAACATTTAAAAAATAAGCGTACTTCGTGGTGTAGTCCGACTGAATGTTCATGGGCATGACACGCGTTATTGGCAAAATAAATTCAGGTCGGTATTGTTGTTGATTACTGTGCGTAGAATGTGTTGAAGTTTCGCCTCGGGGTAGTGTGAAGTTGCTGTTTTGTTTAGGTGATTCCAGTTGTGTCAATTGATTGCTAATACTATTCTACATCGATGAAGCTTCTAACTGAATCCCGTAGGTTAGCCTCTAGATCCAGCATTGTGGAGAAACGAATCATGCTTCACTTGATTGAAATAAATAACAGTACTGCCCTGTTATGTGTTAGATGTATTTTTATGCACCGCAATTTTTGTTAATTATTATTATGAAAAACAAAATACCCGTATCACATTCTTTTTGTTTAGGGGGATATCTGAATCACATGTAGTGTAAGGATTGGAAGGGCGTCACAGAAAAATGCAGGCCCAACGAAAAGAGTCGGTGCCCTAGCTTTGACTGTTGATGTACCTCTGCTGCTTGCTCCGGATCGAGTGATACCTGATGATGGAGATGCTTGCTCGATTGCGGCCGTTGACGATGATCAAAACAATTGAAGGAACAGAGAAGGAAAAGCATGTGAGATGTCTTTTGTCCTGAGTCTACCATCCTTTGTGTTAGATGCAATGTCTAAAAAGATTGTTTTGGGTACCAAGAAGATTTTAGGAGATGAAATGAAAAAGTTTGAAAATCTTGTAATCCAACTCCCCCGCCCCTCCTGATTAAACAATAGCGGTGATGCGGTATGTTGGAGGGGCTAGCAGTCATTTAGTCTGCTAGTTTCGTTTTTGTGTCGTTCTTAACCTGATATTTTTTTCTCTGTTGTAGTTCTGTTATGGCTATGATAGTGGAACCTGACCCTGTTTTTAGGGTGTCGTATGGAAAAAAATGGAGATAAATATTGCAAGGCACATGCAGAATTTGAAGGATATGCTTCGGGTGTTTGTATCTAAAGTACATCAACTGCTTTCTTATGGCAAGCCGGCAGACAGGAGCAATTGGTTAGAGGAGGCCGAAGCTATGATCATATCTTTACCTGGTTCAAGTGCAGGTGTGTTATCCCTAGCCTTGCGAAAAGAATGATGTAATAATATATGGGAATTTGTTAACTGTAGTCTGTGATAAAATATTGTGCAGACCAGGATGAGTTGATGGCAAAGGCACACTGGCGGCGCAAGCAATACAATTTGTAGCGATGCTCCACGTCGCGAATGACCGTACTACTAGAGGTGAAAAGAAAGCTTTTTTTCCTGCATACAAAATTTGTTGTCCAGTCAAAATACCATTGTTGTTAAATTATAGTACTTATTTAGTACTCTGTTGTTAGTTGTTACGACTAGAATTTTTTTAGTGCTGCTCCAGGTGTCGACGTGAAAGGGAAACATAGTTCTGAAAGATAACTCTAAGAGGAGTAAGACATGTAAGTGATCTGTTAGTGTGGAATGTAACAAGGATAAGATTGTGTGGTTCAGTATAAACATTTATCTATTGATTTTTGGCAGGGAACCATGGTCAGTCATCGGATATGGCGGTGCCGAAGGTTGAAGATACAATGGAGATCGGTGACATGGTTGGTAACACAGCAGTTCGGCTGTCTGTTCCAGCTCCTCTGCTGGGTGATGGCGCTGAAGATAGTTCGTCCTGTGAAAGTTCCTCGACTCGATGAATATGTCAATGGAAGAAGCTCACCAAATGCTGAAGGGAAAAGAGCTGAAAATGATGCATGGCGTCGGCGAGCCAATGTGGTGTTTTCTTGCTCCACCTAAGGCATTGGTATGAATCAGATACTAGTTGGGCCAGATTGCAAAAAATTTTCGTCATTGCTTTAGCGCTCACATTTTAACATAAGAGGCACACTCCATAAATTGGCGTATTTCAGTTGTAAGTGCAATTCATTGTTCACTGGCCACTATGAGTGTATGACATGCCAAGAATTCTGGAGATGTTCAAACAGAGAATGTGGGGACTATCCCGTTGCTAATTGTCCCATGGTGAGTTGTTAAAAACATCCTGCGTGTCTTGGGCCAAGTATAGTTTTTGGAAAAATTTGGAGGTCAGTTCGAGAAGCATTAGGGATGAACTTGCTTTTGCGATGCATATAATGCTGCCGTCATATTTATCCTGGACATGAGGAGGAAGATGATAAATGTGTTTGACCCTACTTTCACTAAGGAAGATGAAAGATTTGGGCACTTCTATTATTTGTCTTGAAACTATTCTGAGTTTGTGTTGTGTACTGGACCTGTCTTTTTAAGTGGTGAAAATGCTGAAATTAGAGATTAGACCGTACATGTCTTCAGATTCATGGCTTGGTAGGGGTGTTTTCCTATCTGGACTTGTAGATGATTGGCATGTTGTGGATTGCCTGGAAAACTAACAAATAAACTAATTTGCTTCTACGGCACGGTGGGGGTGCAACAGCTTTAATTTTTTTTTGAGGGCAACAATTTAAATAGATGAACGTGGCTCATGTCCAACGTTACCCATCAGTAACATTGCACTCGGCCCAGGTAAAACGGTAACGTACAAGAGCTTGAGATGGGCCAGAGAGTCTAACGGTAAGAATCACATGGGTTGGCACGGACAGGTCGAGATCTGAGCCAGAGGGAATACAAGCACATATACGAATAACACGTGCAGCAAGGACACAAAATACTCTGAACTAATACAGCCATGGCACAGATCTAACAGTAGCACAGATGGACAGGATAAAGAGCTACCTGTAGCTCGGCCACCAAATGGACTTTCCGACAGATCGTAGAAGAACTCTCTCTTTTGGAGTAGTATCTAAGGGCAACTTGAACGCAGTCGGGTTTAGGAAGATTTTGTTTTGCCCTTTGGGAACTTTACACAAAAGGAAAGAAAGACACGCGTACATAATGTCGCCCATATGCGTCAAACCGGCCAGCTCTGGGACTGGGACACGGGACGAAACCACCTATCGACGGCGGCAAGGAAACTCGTGCCGTCGATCGGTGCACAAATACCCGAACCACGAGCACGGGAAAAGCACCAGCTTCGCTAGATCCTTTCTTCCGCCGTTCCCCAGATCGAAACCCTCTAGTTAGTTTCGCCGCCGGTACCGCCACGACTCCTTCCTCTGCCGCCGGAAGCGAAGTCGAAGAAAGGTTGCCGACGCCACCCGCTCAAAGCCTCCGACAGAAGGAGATTGGGGAAAGCCCCGCCGTCGCTGCCGTGCCCGTCCCCATGGCTGCCTCCGTCAAAGGGGCCGCCGGAGGTGGTGGGAGTCTGCTCGCCGTACTGTTGGTTCTCACGGCGGCGCTGGCCGTGGCCGTGGCCGTTCCCACCGTGACCTTCCACGGACGAGACCCGATGTCCCAAGTGTGGATCTTGTCGGTCAGCGTCTGCTCCTGCGTCTTCTTCTTCCTCCGATTCATCGATCGGAGCCGGCGGGTTTACACCGA
Source organism: Puccinellia tenuiflora (assembly GCA_012064385.1). Classification (NCBI taxonomy): domain Eukaryota; kingdom Viridiplantae; phylum Streptophyta; class Magnoliopsida; order Poales; family Poaceae; genus Puccinellia; species Puccinellia tenuiflora. Next base: position 345,825 of record QRDG01000533.1, on the reverse strand, counting down.
CTTCTTCCGGCTCTCCTACGGCCCACTGCTCGCCTCTTGTTCCGCCGGCGTGATAGGCTCGATCAACACCACCTTGGTCCTGTTCTTTAGCATGGCGTGGGCTGCCGGAAACCTGGGCTACTCTCTCGCCGTGCACCGCCTGCGCAAGGGGACCGAGCCGGCGATCCATGCGCTGCCTAGCCCCTCCTGCCCTACCGAGGTCGAGGACACTCTCAGTGAACTTAAGTTCCATCTTGATATCGGAGCACCTTTGCTGGTGCTAGTCTGGACTTCGCTCCTTGTGCTTGCGACAAATATAGTGATCTTGCCCGAGCTGGACCTCCTTATACTCGTCTCGTATTTTGGCTGGATCCATGCCGCCGTCTGGTTAGTCATCGTCGCCCTAGTGCCCATGCACATGCAGGGATCTCCCCTCGAAAAGATGATGCTGGAATGGTTAGTGCCCGCTCTTCTCGCATGGATGCTGTTTTGTTTTGTGACCCCTTTTGTATCCCAGACCCTCTCAGTCTTGTGCAATGTGCCGTCGATGTTGGCCTTGCTTGCGTTCCTTTGGTACAATCTTGCCATTTACATACACTACAAGAAATATGTTGATTTATGACCTTCTGATAATGACCGATGATAAATTAGTCATAAATCTATGACCATTTCGGTTTTATTGGTCATAAGGCATTTGGGAGGGTCTGAAGCCTAAATGCTAACGACCTTTTTTTTGAAAAAAGTCATAATTTTTTTGATATGAGATGGTCATAACCTAATAGGCATTACGTATGACCTTTTTGGCGACCAATTCAAATTGTCATAACGCATATGACCATATTATTTGGTCGTTAGGGTGATCCTTTTGAATTACTTCGCAGCCACCTCAGCAGGTGGGACCCAGTAACTGGTGGGACCCTTTAACAGGTGGCCTCAAGTGTTGACCAATTGACCTTCTGACTAGTGGGGCCCACCTCAGCCCACCTGACATGTGGGGCCATAACCTAATCTGACCTGCAGGCCCACCTCGTCCAACCTTTTTTTTTTGCAATTTTGTTGGCCTATTTATCTCAGCCCGGCCCAGCTATTTATTCACCCACCTCGTCAACCTTTTTTTTTGCAATATTCATTTATTGGCCAATTTATCTCAGCCCGGCCCACCTATTTATTCAGGCTAGCTCAGTATTTTACCCAGCTATTTATTCAGCCCGGCCCAGCTACGGCCCAGCTATTTATCTCCGTCGGGGCAAAAACACGCGAACACGCTAGACGTGGGACTCGAACCCGCGAGCTGCCGCTGTGTTTACAGCGCACAAACCACTGCGCCACATGACTAAACTGCTAGTTATACAGACTTTAGTTTATCTATACACATCTGTGTTGCGGTACTAACAGAAAGGAGCACAGCCCCTTGACTTGGCAGAAAAATCTATTTCCTTTCGTTGCCACAGGGGAGGCGACCGACGACCGGAGACCGGCGGCCGGGGCGGTGGTTACCAGCGGCGGGGGCGGGGGCGGGGGCGAGCGGTGGATACCGGCGGAGGAGGGGGCAGTGGAGGTGGCGACCGGCGGCCGGGGCGGTGGTTACCAGCGGCGGGGGCGGGGGCGGGGGCGGGGGCGGGGGCGAGCGGTGGATACCGGCGGAGGAGGGGGCAGTGGAGGTGGCGACCGGCGGCCGGGGCGGTGGTTACCGGCGGCCGGGGCGGTGGTTACCGGCGGCCGGGGCGGTGGTTACCGGCGGCGGGGGCGAGGGCGGGAGGTTTGGGGGAGACGGTGGATACCGGCGGAGGAGGAGCAGTGGCGGTGGCGACCGGCGGCGGGGTTGGAGTCCACAACGACTTTGGTCGATGGACATCGGCACCGGCGGGCAGCAGCGGCGCGGGCCGGCCATCACCTCCCCCGAGCTTGAAGCTGGACGCGGAGAGAATGGAGCTGGAAGCGGGGAGAATCGATCCGATCCACGTGCGGCTGGGGCAGCTGTAAGTATTTTTCGAATCACTGCTGAATTAGTGTGTTTGATGTTAGTGTATTTTTCGAATCACTGCTGAATCGCTGCTGAATTAGTGTATTTTTCGAATCACTGGAGAATCGATCCGATCCTCGTGGTTTACTTTTTGATCGGAAGTGGACACCATACTGAGGGAGGTCAAGGAGATGAGTAGAGGTTTCGCTAGCTTTCATTTACTTTTTGTTCATAGAACAGCTAATGTTGCTGCTCACCTGTGTGCAAGAAGTGCGTCCGCTGCTAGGCAAAGGTGCATTTGGGTGAACATGACCCCAAGCTTCCTTTCTAGGCACTAACTGGGAGGGAGTGCCTTCCCTAAAGATCTGATGTTAACACAACCAAAAGGAGATCATTTACTAGGCAAACTAGAATCCAGGCTTTAACATGCATAGCTCCATCCACTCAGATGAAAAGTTGCTCCACCTTGTTAATGAACAAAACTCGGTGCTTCCACCGGTTTTGAAACCATGTATTAACACGTCATAACGAACTCTGTATTATAATCACCGGGTTCAGAAGGTTTACCCTAACAAGCACGATAGAGACGTTTTACTTCTCCCTGGAGTCAGGGCAGAAATCCATACAAATTCCAGCTCCATAATAACCATGCTACTCACAACTCACAGTGAGTCACACACCGTTTCACCAGAAGAAACCACGGGTAACTTGCCAATTAAGTTTCACCATGGGAAAGCTGAATCTCCATAATAATAGGCTGAGATCAAATGATCACCTTTTCAAACCATAATGCTTTACTTTGCAAAACTCTAGGTGCTAATATATGCAGTCAAAAATATTCGATAGACTCAATGCATGTTGACTTCCAGTTTGGCAGCATCTAAGTCCGCTTCACTTGTTTCTATGTCTGATATTTGTAGATCCAAAGCAATGTTGTTCTCTTTAAGGCACCTCCCCAAACATATTTTATCAGTAGAAGTCAAAATCGTACCTGTATTTTTTTAGTCATACCCAGGTACATGAATTTTTCAGTCATAACCAGCAAAGCAAGTAACTTTGTGATTACAGAAAGAGGACTTCCAGATTGTAGTCAGGTTGGCATGAACAAATGCAAGAGACTGAAATACAAGTCCACATGAAATTTCTTATAGTTGTTGCATGTAAGGAAGTGCTACGCTGGAGTACATCTTCTCTACCAGCCGAGAAGGGGAGAGCTAGGGGAGATCGATCGATCAATTGAACGGTTCAGCTAGTTGGGCAAACTGCTTATGTAATTTGGTGCTAGCTGAGTCAATAGACATATAAGCAATGAACTCAACCTTATAGCTATTGTTCTTTAACCTGCTGTTTACTAGTTCAGTTTCGTCAGTCCTTCGACTCATTCTAATTTGCAGCACTTTTTGGTCACTGGCAGATCAGGGACAGAAGCTGGATTAGAGAAGCTAGAAGACTTTCGTCTGAACATAGCAAAGGAGTTGCAGATTTCATGCAGTTCGTCCGTGAAAGTGTTGACGAGTATGATGAAGTTCTGTGTCCGTGCCGCAGTTGTCTGAACCGTGAACGAAGATCTCTACAAAGGGTGGAGCATCATTTGTATATGTACGGGATGGCAACCACATATGATAAGTGGGTCCATCATGGAGAGCTTGATGCAGAAGCACACCATGCTGAGTCTGATGCACAAGAACACTATGCTGAACCTGATGAACAAGCACACCATGCTCAGCCTGATGCACAAGGACACTATGCTGAACCTGATGAACCAGCACACCATGCGGAGCCTGATGTACAAGCACGCCGATTTGGTGATTTGGAGGAGGAGGATCAATATGAGGATGACAGAATACCTGATCTAATGGAGGATTTGTACAATGCCGAAGACCATGCTGAAGACCAGGGTAGTGGAGAGGAGTCTATATTTGCCAAGGTGCTAGAGGAGGCGAAGCAGGCACTTCATGAGGGGTCAAAATTTTCACGGTTTTCTTTCACCGTGAAATTGCTGCACATCAAGTCCTACTACCGGTTCTGCAATGTTGGTTTCAATGCAATCCTGCAGCTTTTGACCACAGAATTCCCGAACACCACAATTCCTAAATCATATGATGAAGCATTGAGTATAATACGGAAGCTGGGGCTTGGTTATGACTCGATCCACGTCTGCCCAAACAATTGTGTGCTGTTTCGGAAGGAGTATAAAGACTATGACAAGTGCCCTATATGTGATGCCTCTCGGTGGAAGGATGCAGATGGGAAGAAGAGGATCCCGGAGAAGGTTTTGAGACACTTTCCATTAATTCCGAGGCTGAAGAGAATGTTTCTCTCAAAGAAAACGGCAGAGGAGGTACAGTGGCACAAGCTCAAGCGGCAACCCGTGAAAAATGAGCTCAGTCATCCAGCTGATGGTGAAGCATGGAAGGATTTTGATAGGAAACACAAAGACTTTGCCGCAGATCCCAGAAACATAAGACTTGGCATCGCCACGGATGGTTTTAATCCGTTCGGTAACACGGGCAACTCCTATAGCATGTGGCCGGTGTTTGTGATGCCTTATAACCTCCCACCATGGGCATGTATGGATCAATCCAACTTCAGGATGGTGTTACTGATCCCGGGTCCAAAGTCTCCGGGCAAGGATTTTGATGTCTTCTTGGAGCCCCTCGTAGAAGAATTGATGGAGCTATGGAAGGGTGTACGTGCGCATGATGCCCTGAGTCCGGATAAGTTCAATCTACGTGCAGCAATTATATGGTGCATCCATGATTTTCCAGCGCTGCACACACTCTCGGGGAGGATCACAGCAGGTTACCAGGCTTGTGTACGTTGTGACAAAAATCCTTGTTCACTGAAGATAAGGAACAAGATATGCTTTATTGGGCACCGTCGTTTCCTTCCTCCAGATCATCGTTGGCGAAGAAGCAAAGCTTTTAATGGAGAGACTGAAACCCGTGAGAAGCCAGCAGAGTTCACTAAACAAGAGCTAGAGCAACAGCTTGAGAAGGTGAAAGATGTCCGGCCAGGAAAGCTTCAAAAGAAAAGAAAGCGTGAGGACGGTCAATGTTGGAGCCGAAGGTCTTGCTTGTGGGACCTTCCATACTGGGCAGATTTGAAGTTAAGGCACAATCTCGATGTAATGCACATCGAGAAAAATATTTTTGACAATCTGCTTGGAACGTTTATGAACATTGAAGGCAAGACAAAGGATACAGTAAACTCCAGACTTGATTTGGAAGACATGGGCATAAGAGAAGAGCTACATCTACAGCGTGATGAAGATGAAGGTTCTTATGAAATGCCCCAAGCATGGTATACGATGACTAAAGAACAGAAGATTGCATTCTGTGATTTCATAAGGTCTGTGAGATTTCCAGATGGCTACGCCGCGAACCTAGCAAGTTGTGTGTCTCCTGATGGATGCAAGCTTCAGGGACTGAAAACCCATGACTGCCACATTCTCCTCCAAAGAATTTTACCCGCAGGTCTCCGAGGAATTATGGATAAAGAAATATATGAGGCTGTTGCTGAGCTCGGAAATTTCTTTCGAGAATTATGCTGCAAAACACTTAAACTGGATGTTCTGCAAAGACTTCAAGCTGAAATCCCGATTATCCTTTGCAAGTTTGAGAGGATTTTCCCTCCGGCGTTCTTCGATGTGATGGTCCATTTGGCCGTCCATCTACCAGAAGAGGCGATCCTTAGAGGGCCGGTCCAATATGGTTGGATGTTCCCCGTTGAAAGAAGACTGCTGACAACTAAGCGCTTTGTGAGAAACACGGCTAGACCTGAAGGATCCATTGCCGAAGCATATGTTGTGGACGAGTGCTTGACGTTCTGCTCTAGGTATTTCGATGATGTGGATACAAGATTTAATCGGAAGGGCAGAAATAGGGCGCGAGACGATTCGCAAAGCGGTGACTTGTCAGTTTTCAACCATGGTGTGAACTTGCTTGGAGGCTCAGAATATTTGGAGGTTGGGGATGAATATGAGAAGATGGTTTGGTATGTGCTCAGTAGCTGCGTCGAGGTTCAACCATATATCGAGTATGTATTTTCTTGTGCGTTTGTATGTTTCTTTTCGGTTGGAGGGAACCTATTTGCTTGGCCTAGTGTTCTAATCCTCTATTTTGTTGGCATTGCAGGCTGTGCAAAGAAGAGTTGAGGCAGCAAGGTAGCCATATCAATGTTGATAAATGGCTTGTGAAGGGATTTGCTAAATGGTTTATGAACCATGTGAGATCTTTAGCCTTTGAATCAATTGTTGCTTGTCTTTATTTTCTCTTTGGTTTGTGTGTTATTAATCCTAGATGTGTTTGTGCAGGTTGGAAAACTGCATGGGGAGAAGAAGGTCAGTGATGATCTGTTTGCCTTGGCCTGCCTTCCAGACAAGCGAGTGAGAGTGTTCTCAGCGTGTATTGTTGATGGCGTCCGGTACCACACCGTTGACCGCGAGAAGAACAGAAAGACCCAAAATAGTGGAATCCTTACCGAGGGAACACATGATGGGGATGACATTGAGTTCTATGGTCAGCTCAGAAGCATAATAAGGTTGCAGTACAACTCCAGTGGAGGTGTTCATCGCTCGGTCGTCCTGTTTTCTTGTGATTGGTTTGATTTAGGTGGAAAGAAGAAGACAGGAGTCCGGGATGATGGATATTTCAAAAGTATTAACACCGGAAGGTTCTGGTACAAGAATGATCCATTCATTCTAACAACACAGGCAACAAAAGTATTTTATGTGCCAGACACCCTTTTTCGTGGAAACTGGCGTGTTGTGCAAAAATTCCAGCATAGGCATCTATGGAGCGTGACTGAAAATCAAATGGAAGAGGGTGCCGGTGTTCGTGATCTGGCATACCAAGATGATGAGTCAACAGAAGTTCCGGTGCAAGCTAAAGAATGCAATGTGCAAACCAGACTGCGAAGGGACCGGGAACGTGTGTTAGTTGATGCTGCAGTTGTGGAAAGAATTAAGAAGACAAGGAAGGAGGTGGTCGATGTGCATGAAAGCGGGGATGAAGACGAGACGATGCTGCAATACCACAGCGGCGATGAGGATGAGAGGGTTGGGCATAGAAATCATGGTTTTGATCTCGATGATGAGTAGTTAGGTAAATTCTATCTTCTGTATTCATTTCTGGAAATTTTGCTCATCTCTTGTTCACATGATTCATTTTGTTGCAGGCCAGATGCATTTTCACACAAGGTTGCTGCTGGTGCTTAACTTGATGTCCTTATGTGATGCATTTTCACACAAGATGGATGTATCTTGTCTGCAACTTGTACCTGATGCATGTATTTTGTCTGCATGTATCTGATGAATTTGTAAGCTATTTGTAAGCTGGTTGATGCATGTATCTTGTACCTGATGCATGTGTCTGCAATCTAAGAATTTATAAGCTGTTTCAGATATTGCACTTGGTAGTCTGAATATTGAACTTGCTGTGCTTGTTTGGAATTTGTTTCAGTAACTTTGCTTTCTGAATATTGCACTTGTTTCAGTTATTTTTGCTTCTGAATATTGCACTTGCTTTCAGTAATTGCAAAAAATGATGCCTTGTCTTCCAAAATTGCAAAAAAGGGAGGTTCGAGGCCTAGGAATTGAACCCAGGACCTCTAGTTAGAAGTGGCACATGGGTTGCCATTGTGTTATCTATATGATCATGTAATGTCTTACTATACATAACTTCACTGTCTCTTTTCAAAGAAAAGTAAGTGAAAACTAAAATGTTGTACTTTGCATCATTTCATACCAGTAAAAAAATTGTACTTGGCATCATTTCATAACACATCCATTTCATACCAGTAAAAGAAAACTAAAATGTTGTACTTGGCTTCATTTCATACCAGCAAGAGAAGAATAAGTTAAAAAAAAAAGCAACCAGACATCATTTCATAACACATCCATTTCATTCAACCAGAGCTTAATTTACAGCTTCTTAGTTCACTAGATAACCAAAAGCATGGATCAACACAGGCTGACATCAGTTCATCCCAACCAAAAGCAACCAGATAGCAACTTGGTTCACTACATAAGTTCATCTCAACCAAAAGCAACCAGATAGCAACTGGTTCACTACATAAGTTCCCTACATTCACCACATGGTAGGATTTTTGAAACATATAGCTTCCGACCGCGACACCAGCAAAAGCTGAACGCCACAATACTGCCCTCATCTAAGCTTGCAAGTTGAGTTACGGACAGCCAGTCGGATGTCACCAAGGCTTGCTTGCTTCTGCCAATCTTGATCTTGACTGTCCTTTCCCACTCCCGCCAATACACTCTAAGTTTCCTTGGCTTTTTTGAGAGGTGTGTCTTAAGGTAGGTTTTTGTGAACTCCCTGTTGAAGTACTGCAATGACAAGAAGTAAACACTTAGTTATTCATGATTGCTGTTTACAAAAAGATACATATATGGAATATATGGATTGTTGTTTACCATCTTTCCTTTCTTCTTAACCACATGTGAGTGTTGCATGGTGCAAACATACAGTGGTTTGTGGACTCTATTGTCAGAACAATAATTCTTCAGAGTAGCAACCTGCTGATGATCCATAACGACATGGTTGGCAAACACGCAATGGGGGTCATACGTGTCATCTCCCACCACACCAGGGCCTACATTTTTAAGCACCAGCATATGTAAAGCAGCAACACTTAGGTAGTGAATCCCATTTAGGTAGTGAATCCCATTACCTCTAATTGTCAGCTTCGTAGAATGGGTGGTAGCAGAAACATCACTCTCTTCGCCCGAGGTAACCTCGATGATCTCATCACTCTGCACCATTGTCACCAGATCTAGGTGGACATCAAATCAGGGTTGCAGTGAGGCTTCATCTGCCCAAAAAACGAAAAAATAAAAATCGCCGCCCGGCCGGCCGGCGACCGGCCAGCATGCAGCAGCGATACAGCGAACTGCCAACTAGAACCCTAGATCCCACCACCTCGCCCGCCGGCTAGAACCCAAGATTCCCGGCGGCTAGAACCCCAAGCGGCGGCGCATATGAACCAAATCCCATCCGGCGGGCATACAAACCAAATCCGAACCAAATCCCCAAACGCGCGCGCATCCTAACCATAGATGGAGAGGGATGGAGAGGGAGAGGCTTACCCAGGAGGACTCCTCCTGCTCGTCCGGCGGCGGTGGGCGTCGCGGGCGTCGGGCTCCTCCTGCTCTTCGTTGCGGGCGTCGGCTCCTCGTGCTCTTCGTTGCGTGCTCCGAACTGACGAAACTGAAGAAGACGACGTGTGGGCGGCTCTTTATCCACTCCAAAGGACGACGTGTGGGCTTCCCTCAAATGGCACCGACGTGTGGGGCCAGATAGTAGGCAGAGTCATGTGGGACACCACTCCATTTTTCTAAGTGCTAATAAAAACAGAGTTTTTTGTTAAGCGGCTACCGAGAATATCGTGCAAAATGACACATCTCCATTATTACTAACAAAGTAGACACATTTTATGGACAATAACAAAAAAACACGCATTTCAGAGCTTTCTATCCATTTTAAGAAATTGAAAACGGTTTCCTGTCGATTCCGCTGGAAGCGGCTAGAATTTGAACTACAGGTACTACATAGTTTGCCCCTTATTTTCTTAAAAAATCATTTTTAGGTTCACAAGCAGCTATTTCATACAGATCAACCAAAATATCCGCATGACTCAATCCCTAGACATGAACGGCCACGACGGTGACTTCGATAAGATTTTGAAATCACCATACATAATTCAAAAAAAATCAAAAAAATCGGGAACCTTCGCGTATCGTCATCTTATGTGACCTAGTTACCAGAAAAAAATATAAACTTACAATCCGGAAGTTTTTCCGAAAAAGTGTTCTCAGAAACAGGCTACCACGAACGAACATGCATGGCTTTCATGCCAACCGACCAATGTTATGGCCACATTCATGACATAGTTTGCTCAAATATGCTCAAATTTGGTACATGTGTGCATAATGGAACGGCGAACAATGTTGCCGAACAAAGATTTCAACATGTTTCACAAAAAAAAAAATCACTTTCATTTTCTAAGTGCTGAAAACTGAGTTTTCTGTGAAGCGGCTACCGAGAATGTCGTGCAAAATGGCACCTCTCCATTATTACCACAAAGTAGACCACATTTTATGGACACTCACAAAAAAACACGCATTTAGAGCTTTCTATCCATTTAAATAAATTGAAACGGTTCCTGTCGATTCCGCTGGAAGCGGCTAGAATTTGAACTACAGGTACTACATAGTTTGCCCCTTAATTTTCTTAAAAATCATTTTAGGTTCACAAGCAGCTATTTCAATACAGATCAACCAAAATATCCGCATGACTCAATCCCTAGACATGAACGGCCACGACGGTGACTTCGATAAGATTTTTGAAATCACCATACATAATTCAAAAAAAATCAAAAAAATCGGGAACCTTCGCGTATCGTCATCTTATGTGACCTAGTTACCAGAAAAAAATATAAACTTACAATCCGGAAGTTTTTCCGAAAAAGTGTTCTCAGAAACAGGCTACCACGAACGAACATGCATGGCTTTCATGCCAACGACCAATGTTATGGCCACATTCATGACATAGTTTGCTCAAATATGCTCAAATTTGGTACATGTGTGCATAATGGAACGGCGAACAATGTTGCCGAACAAAGATTTCGACATGTTTCACAAAAAAAATCACTTTTCATTTTCTAAGTGCTGAAAACTGAGTTTTCTGTGAAGCGGCTACCGAGAATGTCGTGCAAAATGGCACATCTCCAATTTTATAACAAAGTATACCACATTTTATGGACACTCACAAAAAAAAACCGCATTTCAGAGATTTCTATCCATTTCAATAAATTGAAACGGTTTCCTGTCGATTCCGCTGGAAGCGGCTAGAATTTGAACTACAGGTACTACATAGTTTGCCCCTTATTTTCTTAAAAATCATTTTGAGGTTCACAAGCAGCTATTTCAATAAAGATCAACCAAAATATCCGCATGACTCAATCCCTAGACATGAACGGCCACGACGGTGACTTCGATAAGATTTGAAATCACCATACATAATTCAAAAAAATCAAAAAAATCGGGAACCTTCGCGTATCGTCATCTTATGTGACCTAGTTACCAGAAAAAACTAAACTTACAATCCGGAAGTTTTTCCGAAAAAGTGTTCTCAGAAACAGGCTACCACGAACGAACATGCATGGCTTTCATGCCAAACCGACCAATGTTATGGCCACATTCATGACATAGTTTGCTCAAATATGCTCAAATTTGGTACATGTGTGCATAATGGAACGGCGAACAATGTTGCCGAACAAAGATTTCGACATGTTTCACAAAAAAATCACTTTTCATTTCTAAGTGCTGAAAACTGAGTTTTCTGTGAAGCGGCTACCGAGAATGTCGTGCAAAATGGCACCTCTCCCTTATTACCACAAAGTAGACCACATTTTATGGACAATCAACAAAAAACATGCATTTCAGAGATTTCTACCCATTTCAATAAATTGAAACGGTTTCCTGTCGATTCCGCTGGAAGCGGCTAGAATTTGAACTACAGGTACTACATAGTTTGCCCCTTATTTTTCTTAAAAATCATTTTGAGGTTCACAAGCAGCTATTTCAATACAGATCAACCAAAATATCCGCATGACTCAATCCCTAGACATGAACGGCCACGACGGTGACTTCGATAAGATTTTGAAATCACCATACATAATTCAAAAAAAATCAAAAAAATCGGGAACCTTCGCGTATCGTCATCTTATGTGACCTAGTTACCAGAAAAAAATATAAACTTACAATCCGGAAGTTTTTCCGAAAAAGTGTTCTCAGAAACAGGCTACCACGAACGAACATGCATGGCTTTCATGCCAACCGACCAATGTTATGGCCACATTCATGACATAGTTTGCTCAAATATGCTCAAATTTGGTACATGTGTGCATAATGGAACGGCGAACAATGTTGCCGAACAAAGATTTCGACATGTTTCACAAAAAAAATCACTTTTCATTTTCTAAGTGCTGAAAACTGAGTTTTCTGTGAAGCGGCTACCGAGAATATCGTGCAAAATGGCACCTCTCCATTATTACCACAAAGTAGACCACATTTTATGGACAATAACCAAAAAACACGCATTTCAGAGATTTCTACCCATTTCAATAAATTGAAACGGTTTCCTGTCGATTCCGCTGGAAGCGGCTAGAATTTGAACTACAGGTACTACATAGTTTGCCCCTTATTTTTCTTAAAAATCATTTTGAGGTTCACAAGCAGCTATTTCAATACAGATCAACCAAAATATCCGCATGACTCAATCCCTAGACATGAACGGCCACGACGGTGACTTCGATAAGATTTTGAAATCACCATACATAATTCAAAANCAAAGGATACAGTAAACTCCAGACTTGATTTGGAAGACATGGGCATAAGAGAAGAGCTACATCTACAGTGTGATGAAGATGAAGGTTCTTATGAAATGCCCCAAGCATGGTATACGATGACAAAAGAACAGAAGATTGCATTCTGTGATTTCATAAGGTCTGTGAGATTTCCAGACGGCTATGCCGCGAACCTAGCAAGTTGTGTGTCTCCTGATGGTGCAAGCTTCAGGGCCTGAAAACCAATGACTGCCACATCTCCTCCAAAGAATTTTACCGGCGGGTCTCCGAGGAATTATGGATAAGGAAATATATGAGGCTGTTGCTGAGCTCGGAAATTTCTTTCAAGAACTATGCTGCAAAACACTGAAGTTGGATGTTCTCCAAAGACTTCAAGCTGAAATCCTGATTATCCTCTGCAAGCTTGAGAGTATTTCCCTCCGCGTTCGTCGACATGATGGTTCATTTGGTCGTCCATCTAACAGAAGAGGCAATCCTTAGAGGTCCGGTACAATATGGTTGGATGTTTCCCGTCGAAAGAAGGCTGCTTACAACTAAACGCTTTGTGAGAAACAAGGCTAGACCCGAAGGATCCATTGCTGAAGCATATGTTGTGGACGAGTGCTTGACGTTCTGCTCTAGATATTTCGATGATGTCGATACAAGATTTAATCGAAAGGGCAGAAATAGGGCGCGAGATGATTCGCAAAGTGGTGACCTATCGATTTTCAATCATGGTGTGAACTTGCTTGGAGGATCAGAATATTTGGAGGTTGGGGATGAATATGAGAAGATGGTTTGGTATGTGCTCAGTAGCTGCGCCGAGGTTCAACCATATATCGAGTATGTATTTTCTTGTACACTTGTATATTCTTTTTGGTTGGAGGGAACCTATTTGGTTGGCCTAGTGTTCTAATCCTCTATTTTGTTGGCATTGCAGGCTGTGCAAAGAAGAGTTGAGGCAGCAAGGTAGCCATACAATGTTGATAAATGGCTGTGAAGGGATTTGCTAAATGGTTTATGAACCATGTGAGATCTTTAGCCTTTGAATCAATTGTTGCATGTCTTTATTTTTTCTTTGGTTGTGTGTTTTCATCCTAGATGTGTTTGTGCAGGTTGGAAAACTCCATGGGGAGAAGAAGGTGAGTGATGATTTGTTTGCCTTGGCCTGCCTCCCAGACAAGCGAGTGAGAGTGTTCTCGGCGTGTATCGTTGATGGTGTCCGGTACCACACCGTTGACCGTGAGAAGAACCGAAAGACCCAAAATAGTGGGATCCTTACCGAGGGAACACATGATGGGGATGACATTGAGTTCTATGGTCAGCTCAGAAGCATAATCAGGTTGCAGTACAACTCCAGTGGAGGTGTTCATCGTTCGGTCGTCTTGTTTCGCTGTGATTGGTTTGATTTAGGTGGAAAGAAGAAGACATGAGTCCGGGACGATGGATACTTCAAAAGTATCAACATCGGAAGGCTCTGGTACAAGAATGATCCTTTCATTCTAACAACACAGGCAACGAAAGTATTTTTGTGCCGGACACCTTGTTCCATGGAAATTGGTGTGTGGTGCAGAAATTCCAGCATAGGCATCTATGGAGCGTGACCAAAATCAAATGGAAGAGGGTGCCGGTGTTCGTGAGCTGGCATACCAAGATGATGAGTCAACAGAAGTTCCGGTGCAAGCTAAAAGGGAATGTGCAGACCAGACTGCGAAGGGGCCGGAACGTGTGTTAGTTGATGCTGCAGTTGTGGAAAGAATTAAGAAGACAAGGAAGGAGGTGGTGGATGTGTGTGAAAGCGGGGATGAAGACGCGAGACGATGCTGCAATACCACAGCGGCGATGAAGATGAGAGGGTTGGGCATAGAAATCATGGTTTTGATCTCGACGATGAGTAGTTAGGTAAATTCTACCTTCTATATTTATTTCTGGAAATTTTGCTCATCTTTTGTTCACATGATTCATTTTGTTGCAGGCCAGATGCATTTTCACACAAGGTTGCTGCTGGTGCTTAACTTGCTGCTGGCTACCCGATGCAGTTTCTCAACCGAATTTTATTATGCCTCTTGTGTGATTCTATTCTTACGTTCCAGTTCCAAAATGAGAGACATCGGCGAGCAGCAGTTTAGCAGAGTCGCATCTGGTGATACAAAACCGAATTCATGGACTTTGGTCAGTGTTCTATACTTTTATGTCACGTGTTTATCAAATGGATACTACTGCATATGGACAACTGCTACTGTAGCACCTTGTTTGTTTAGATAGGGGTAGAGAAGGGTCTTGATATTTGAAGTCAAACACAAAATAACTTTCTGACCTTGTGAACATTTTTTTTGCTTATAAGTTTAAGACATGACTTTGTTAACTCTGAGACACAAATTCATACTAAAACATGTTCAGATTTTGTATGGAACTCATGATTTCGAATTGTGTAAACTTCAACCTTAAGATAGTGGCTTTACATAAAACTGCATTTTTATAAAATTGAGGAGTTTGGCTTTACATAAAACTGCATTTATATATACTATACTATGTACAATCACAATGTTATTTTACAGTATAGGAAAAAGAGTTCTAGACCTCTTTGTTTCAAAACACAGAAACGAAAAATGTGTTCTATATAAACTGTAGTATTCGTTGCCCAGGCATGATAATACTGCGGTGTCAGAATACTTCAGTTTTAGGAAAACATCGCTGCCAAACTAGAAGTAGGCTGAAATTGCATCTAAATCTCCTGCCCGTTCATTGAAAAGAAACACACTCAACTCCACATTGTCGCTGCCTTTCTTCTATATAAACAACTTTCTAAACTGCTCGTAGAATTTGAAATTTTATTTCATTGACGAGGTTTTGTTGGAAAAATAATCTCACCCATTGATCTACTTTCCAGTTTCAAATGCTTGGATGATGCACAAATTTGCCTTCCACCTATCTAATAACTATCTTTTGCACTCCTACAGGTGATGTTGTCGTCCATATAATTTCTTCCCCCGCAGTGAGAATTCTACAACCTGGAAGAATTCTACGGCAACGCGACCCCTATCGAGCTCCCATTCGAGACCCAGTTACAGTAGCCGCCATCTGCATCTGCTCGCGGAGTCACTACAATCAAAACGATGTTCTTGTGAAGCGAGATCGACATTCCACCATGCATGTAGTCTTCATGCCATAATGCAGATGCGGTGGGCTGCCCACAGATAGATAGCATGGTCGCAACTCACTAATGTCACCGGGTCACTGATGATTCTTGTCTAGAAGTGTACGAAAATGATGCTACGATGCAAACATTCTCCTTATCAGTTGTCAAACTATGTGTATCATTGTATCAACTACTATCAAAATAATGTTGACAGCAACATCACTCTCTTCGCCTGAGGTAACCTCGATGATCTCATCACTGCACCATTGTCACCTAAAACGCAAGCATTGTTCAAAGAGAAATAATTACAATAAGAAGCAATTATGTTAAGCAAGAGTACAAAAGAGCAGTATAAAGAGCAATTATGTTAATTACTCTCCATTTTTCTAAGTGCTGAAAACAGGTTTCTACCCATTTCAATAAATTGAAACGGTTTCCTGTCGATTCCGCTAGAGCGGCTAGAATTTGAACTACAGGTACTACATAGTTTGCCCCTTATTTTTCTTAAAAATCATTTTGAGGTTCACAAGCAACTATTTCAATACATATCAACCAAAATATCCGCATGACTCAATCCCTAGACATGAACGGCCACGACGGTGACTTCGATAAGATTTTGAAATCACCATACATAATTCAAAAAAAATCAAAAAAATTGGAACCTTCGCGTAGCGTCATCTTATGTGACCTAGTTACCAGAAAAAAATATAAACTTACAATTCGGAAGTTTTTCCGAAAAAGTGTTCTCAGAAACAAACTACCACGAACGAACATGCATGGCTTTCATGCCAACCGACCAATGTTATGGCCACATTCATGACATAGTTTGCTCAAATTTGGCACATTCGTGCATAATGGAACGGCGAACAGTGTTGCCGAACAAAGATTTCGACATGTTTTACAAAAAAAATCACTTTTCATTTTCTAAGTGCTGAAACTGAGTTTTCTGTAAAGCGGCTACCGAGAATGTCGTGCAAAATGGCACCTCTCCATTATTACCACAAAGTAGACCACATTTTATGGACAATAACCAAAAAAAACATGCATTTCAGAGATTTCTACCCATCTCAATAAATTGAAACGGTTTCCTGTCGATTCCGCTGGAAGTGGCTAGAATTTGAACTACAGGTACTACATAGTTTGCCCCTTATTTTTCTTAAAAATCATTTTGAGGTTCACAAGCAACTATTTCAATACAGATCAACCAAAATATCCGCATGACTCAATCCCTAGACATGAACGGCCACGACGGTGACTTCGATAAGATTTTGAAATCACCATACATAATTCAAAAAAAATCAAAAAAATCGGGAACCTTCGCGTAGCGTCATCTTATGTGACCTAGTTACCAGAAAAAAAATATAAACTTACAATTCGGAAGTTTTTCTGAAAAAGTGTTCTCAGAAACAAGCTACCACGAACGAACATGCATGGCTTTCAGGCCACCGACCAATGTTATGGCCACATTCATGACATAGTTTGCTCAAATATGCTCAAATTTGGCACATTCGTTCATAATGGAATGGCGAACAATGTTGCCGAACAAAGATTTCGACATGTTTCACAAAAAAAATCACTTTTCATTTTTCTAAGTGCTGAAAATTGAGTTTTCTATGAAGCGGCTACCGAGAATGTCGTGCAAAATGGCACCTCTCCATTATTACCACAAAGTAGACCACATTTTATGGGCAATAACCAAAAAAAAAACATGCATTTCACAGATTTCTACCCATTTCAATAAATTGAAACGGTTTCCTGTCGATTCCGCTGGAAGCGGCTAGAATTTGAACTACAGGTACTACATAGTTTGCCCCTTATTTTTCTTAAAAATCATTTTGAGGTTCACAAGCAACTATTTCAATACAGATCAACCAAAATATCCGCATGACTCAATCCCTAGACATGAACGGCCACGACGGTGACTTCGATAAGATTTTGAAATCACCATACATACTTCAAAAAAATCAAAAAAATCGGGAACCTTCGCGTAGCGTCATCTTATGTGACCTAGTTACCAGAAAAAAAATATAAACTTACAATTCGGAAGTTTTTCCGAAAAAGTGTTCTCAGAAACAAGCTACCACGAACGAACATGCATGGCTTTCATGCCAACCGACCAATGTTATGGCCACATTCATGACATAGTTTGCTCAAATATGCTCAAATTTGGCACATTCGCGCATAATGGAATGGCGAACAGTGTTGCCGAACAAAGATTTCGACATGTTTCACAAAAAAATCACTTTTCATTTTCTAAGTGCTGAAAACTGAGTTTTCTGTGAAGCGGCTACCGAGAATGTCGTGCAAAATGGCACCTCTCCATTATTACCACAAAGTAGACCACATTTTATGGACAATAACCAAAAAAACATGCATTTCAGAGATTTCTACGCATTTCAATAAATTGAAACGGTTTCCTGTCGATTCCGCTGGAAGCGGCTAGAATTTGAACTACAAGTACTACATAGTTTGCCCCTTATTTTTCTTAAAAATCATTTTGAGGTTCACAAGCAACTATTTCAATACAGATCAACCAAAATATCCGCATGACTCAATCCCTAGACATGAACGGCCACGACGGTGACTTCGATAAGATTTGAAATCACCATACATAACTCAAAAAAAATCAAAAAAAATCGGGAACCTTCGCGTAGCGTCATCTTAATTAAAATGATACATTATTACACATTTTAATTATTTTTAGTTTGGACCACAAAACTCTGAAATGGCAATGCTAAAAATTTCCCTCTTATTTTCCATCTAAAACTACCAAAATTCCCTCCCACTTTCCCTGCCTCCCGCCTGAATTTTTTCGCTCCCACATTCCTTGCCGCCTGAATTCACTGAAATGACACAAAACGACCCCTCGTCCCCGTCCAAAAGAGAAAACTACCGGGGCACTTCCGTAAAATCCCCTCCACACATCCCCTCGTCCCCATCCACACATCCCCTCGTCGGCTCTTCCCCATCCGTCCCCACTCGTCCCCATCCACACATCCCCTCGTCCCCATCCACCCAGCCACGAATCGCCGCCGCTTGCGGCCGTCCGAGGCCTCCTCGTCGCCGCCACTGAAAGAGCAAAGCACGGGGATGAGATCACTGCTACATCCTCGTCGTCCGCGCTGAAGCCCGGAGGCCGCCGCCGCGAAGGACCTCTTCTTCGACGCCGCGAAGGACCTCTTCCTGGACGCCGCCAAGGACCACTACCTCGACGCCGCAAAGGACCACTTCCTCGACGCCGCGAAGGACTTCTTCCTCAACGCCGTCAGCTGTAGCGTCTGCGTCCCCTCTAGGTCTCCTCCGACCTCAGGTCCTCCGGTCACTCAGGTCACTTCTCTCGGCAGCTTCTGATCTGCCACGTCATGGCGTTCTAGGTTGCTAAATTAGCTAGGGTTAGGATTTGCGTGTAGTGGCGTTTGGGTTTGCACAGCTAGGGATACGGTTTGCGTGTCATGCCTGTCATGGCGTTCTAGGTTGCTAAATTAGCTAGGGTTAGGATTCGCGTGTGGTGGCATCTGGGTTTGCACAGCTAGGGATAGGGTTTGCGTGTCATGCCCTCTCTGGTTCATGGATGGATGATTGATTGATTGTCTGCTCGCTGAACTATTGATGCTCCTAGTTCTTGCTTAGTTACTGCAATTCAGTGAGTATTCTTTTGATTGAGAGATAAGTAGCAAGTGGTGTTGCCCTGTTTAATCCAGTACTAAATCAGTGGTGTGCTGCTTCCTGCTTCTAGGATCTGACTTGTAGTAGGATGCTTTCTTAAGCTTATATTTATGTACATGATACATCCTGCCATGCTTGATGACATTGTATCCTGCCTGCCTTTCTAGCTAGTACTGCTGCTGTCCTAGTGGGATGTCTTACACTTAATTTCAGTTTGTAGTTATTTTTGTTAATCCACATTGGTGCACTGCTAGCTTGCTTTGTTTTGTGGTAAATTGTTATGAATTAGCCATTAGGAAATAAATATGCATGATTGTTGATCAATCCCTGCTCTTTCTTAGTTTTACTTTATCAAGTCCACTAATTCTTGTCCATTCTATTTTGCAGCCCCTCCCCCCTCCAGATCAGCCATGACAAAGATGGCAAAGAAGAAGGTGCCGGCTGGTATGCAACTCTTTCCTTGTGCTTATCCTGCTAGATTGTCTATGTATGATCTGATGCGCCTAGCTATGTTTGAAACCTGGCTTATGTGTTGTATGTGGTTATATTTTTGCTTGTGCTTGTTAGGGTACGAGGAATAAAACATGATAGGATAACTAAATTGACGAGAATGGGTTTGTTTAATAGTTGCTAATGAATTTGCTGTGCCCACACTACATGTTTCAAAGTAGTAGCTTGGTTGTTTGTTTGTGTTGTCGTGCTTCCCAATGCATTTCAACCAATCAAACTTACGATTACTTCATTTATTTCCTGAGTAGAACCGCCTTTGACCCACTACGAGAAGATTAGGGCTGAAAACATGATGAGGAACAACCGCAGATTGCAGGCACTCGGCATCAATGCATTAGTGTCGATGGTTAGGAAGAGAAACACTGTTCATGAAGGTAGTGCAGTTACTTGTGATGATGCAGCATCTGCGATAATTCAAGGCTCAAGTTCTGAGTATAGTCCTAAAGATGACGAAGTGGACCAGCAAGATGAAAGTGATGACTCCATAGTGAAGCAAGTAAAGGTGGGTGGGTGTGTGTGGGTGGGGGGGGGGGGGGGGATACTTTGTGTATTGTCTGTTTCATGTTTGCCTTAAATTCTGTGCAAACAATTTTCCTACTCATATAATCTAATACCATTGTCTTTTCTGTTTATACGAGGAACTGAAGGTCTCTAGAAGGAAGATGTGTGCTGTTAGGAAGAAAAGCAGCAAAAGGACAAGCTCACCTGCCTCAACACCATCATCTGCCATGGCTCCAGGAACAAGGGTGATGGCTCCAAACCCAGAAGGATCAAAAAGGATGCTACAAGGTCTTGAACCTGAAGATGCTCCCACTCGAGTCACTAGACAGAAGAAGGCGTTGGCTCGAGCCAACACGGAAGAAAGCCTGCTGCTCAAGGATGGAGGAAGCCAGCCGCACAAGGATGGAGGAAGCCGGCCGCACAAGGATGGAGGAAGGGCAATGCATATGGATGAAGGAAGCCCAATGCACACGGATGAAGGAAGCCCAATGCACATGGTTGAAAGAAGCTCAATGCACATGGGCGAAGGAAGCGAAAGGCACATGGAAGGAGGTGAAATGCGCATGGACTCAAGCCACATGACCACAAATGTTGCTGTCTTTTCTGAACAACAAGAGCAGGATACTCTTGATGGAGGCAAGTTACTCCTGTGCTATTTTAATGTTTCCATGGGCAGACCATGCCATCTTACTATTGTGTTCCTATAATCACTGCCATGCATGTATATATGACATTCTGCCATGTTTGCATGTGTCCTTTTACAGATGAAACCGCTTTGGTCCACCACAAAAGAAAGGGCACAGGTCTTGAACGGTTAACCAAGGGATTGGGCAACAAGATCGCCATTGAAATTCCGGAAGGTCTGGACTGCCCAAAGAAGCCTATGCAGGCTGCTCTGCTTGCATCAGAGTGTGGGTATATTGCAAGAAGCATCATGCCAGTCCTTCCTCACTTTAAGGGTTACAAAAAAGACCCTAATATGCTGGAGAACTTCATCGGCAAAGTTGCTGTAAGCTCATTTCCTTGTACTTGAATGTGATCATTTCGCTCTGGATACCTGACAACACATGCTTAGCTGATCTTTTCCTTATTGCCTTGTTTTCTGTCTTGGTAGGCCAATTTCGAGATGGATACTACATCAAAGGATGTTAAGAGGTTGTGCACATCTATCTTGAAGAAAATATCGAAGAACAGGCGTCACTTGATCAAGAAGAAGTTCTTTGACTCCGTCCCTGCAAACCAAGTCAGCATCAAATCCCCGGTGAAAGACTTGCCGGACAGTGAATGGCAAAGTCTGGTAGCGCTGTGGTCTACCCCAAGACACAAAGTATGTGCTCTAAGTCTTGTTGTGCTTGCTGTGATGTATCTGTTGCTATTCTTGCTGATATTTACTAGTGTTCTTCTATGTACTTGCCAATGTTGGGGATATCGCTTATCGGGAACTTATCGGTCGACCCAAGATAAGGGATAAATCGGCCGGTTTATCGGCATATCGGCCGATTTATCGACATATCGACAGATTTATCGGCTGATTTATCTTATCGGTCAGACACCGATAAGCGATAAATCGGACGATAAATCGGTATATCGGAAGATATCTTGAACAATGACTTGCTCATTTATTAGTATGCATCGTCATGTACCTGCTGTCCTAATTAGCCAATCCCTTTTCCAATTGTAGGAAACTTGCAAAACAGCCATTAAGAACAGAGAGAAAGTCAAGTTCCAGCAGAGGACTGGTTCTCGATGCTATGCTGCCTATATATACGCCACTGTAAGAATGCTCATGTTTTTCGATATGCCTAAGCAACTTTTGTCTCGAATGCTTAGTCTGATTGTTGTCTCGATGACAAACGTTTCAGAGGGAAGAGCGTAAAGGTGAAGCCCTGTCTGCGGTTGAGATGTTTAAGTCCACTCACTACCGCCAAAAATAAGGATTCTCCCCGGAAGTTCAGCAGGCTATAGTAAGTCACTTAGTGCCACATGAAAACTGATGTATGCTCTCAGTTTTACTGATTTGCAAGGGCATGTCTTCTTGACTAGCTCACTGGATACTTGATGTTTGATGATCTAGATGGATTGTTTGATCATGGGTGTTGTTATTTGGTAGTATATAGATTTTTAATATGTTTAGGTGTTGACCATCTGTGGTAGCATTACTACATCCTTCATATACTGTTTATACTTCTAATTACTTGATGTAATGAATTTCCATACAAGTTCTTGTGCTCTTGGTGACCATTTGGTCACTTACACGACCAGGAATTATTTCGATGTGCTATGCTTGGAGATTTGAGTGATTTATTGTCCAGCAACACTTGCAACTATCTGCTTGTCGAACTTCTTTTTTGTGATACATGCCCGCATCTTTATTTGTGATACTTGTCAACATTTTTTTGTGATAAGTTAGTTGACTATGAATGACGTGTAATTCAACAATTGCAGACTGACATGGAAAGCATATTGGCTACTCCGGCACCGGAAGGAGAACAATCAAAGACTGATGTCGCTGCTGTTGCGGAAGTGCTAGCATGCCCCTCAAGCACATTCCTGAGGAATGTTGGTCTGCAATCAAGCTCAGCCAAGAAGTTCAGCAAATCAGATCCTGCTATGGCTACACATGTCACTGCGCTTGAGGAGAGGCTTGAGAGGGAGCAAGTCCAGAAGGAAGAAATGAGAGCAGAGCTAGCTGAAATGAAGAGGAAGCATGAAGAAGCCGAAGCTGCGCAAGCTGTACGCGACAAGGAGCATCAAGTGCTGCTCAAGAGGACACAGGAACAAGAAGAGAAGATGAATCACTTGTTGGGTTTATTTGGAGCCAAGGTTCTGTGATGTGTGTGTGAACTTGCTGGTAAGTTTTGGCCTGATGGCATGATGTTGTTTGGGATGCTGAACCTGATGTTTATGTGATCTTGGAGGGATGAAGTCTTTTGGTGGTCAACCTGATGTGACCATGATGTTTATGTGATGAACCTGTAATGTTATTTGAATCTCGAATATGTACTGAACCTGGAATATGATGTGAGTTATCTGATAATGTGTTCTATGATGGTTTAAATTCCTGAAATATGTTATGTCACTCAAATTTACTGAAATTCAAATTTGCTGCAATTCGAATGAAATTTTGAATTACCTGGAATTTGAAATGTGCAATTGGGCTTGGCCTATATGGATTCGGCTGAATGCATTTTCCAGAAATAATTGGGCTGAGGCCCAAGTACCATTGGACTCTATTCTGTAATAAAATAAAAAAAATCGAAAAATGCCCCAAAATAGGCCAAGACCAGGAAAAAAAGTGGACTATAAAAAGGCTAAAGCCCAGGGTATAATTGGATCATAAAAAGGCTCAGGCCCACAAACTAAATTGGCTTAAAGGTTGACTTCAGCCTGTTAATCCGACCAGAAATTATAGGAAATAATAATAAAATGGGCCTATTATTGGGCTAGCCCATATAGAGGAGCACTATGGATTGGGCTGATTATGAATTATGACCTTCTCATTTGGTCATAATTTTGCCACGTAGGATTGGCCACGTAGGATCTGACGTGTCCATGACAGAGAGCGCATGACCAAAAAAATTGGTCATAAATGTTATGACCCTCTAATTTGGTCATAGACGGTTATGACCATTTCACTAAGAAGGTCATGATCGATCGTTTTAGTCGCTCGGTATGTGACCATCGATTTTTGGTCACGGAGGAGTCATGGATGGAATTTTGTGACTTTTTAGTGACTAAAATGGAGAGTCACCAGTCAGCATACTAGCACATGGAGAGTAGAAAAGCAACATCACACAAGCACAGAACAGAGAACTGAAACTAATTAAGAGGTACCTAATTACAGATTACGTCAGGGAAACACACCCACTGACACAACAGAGCAGGGTTTGAACTTACACCCCACAAACAGAGCTACTACTAGGGTTAGAGGTTTTGTCAAGTGCAATCCATGCACCTGATTAGTACTTACACCAGGGGAACAGACCCCTGGCATCAAAACAAGAAGGACATACAAAAGAACAGCCCTTTAAGCAACTAACGGTTCTACAAATGATTCACCTGCCATGAACTTCACAGACGAAGGTCTCCTGTGTGGAGTTGATGAACCTGAAGAGCCTGACCTTGAAGTCGTCGCCGTCAAACTTGAAAACTAGTAAGTCGCCGACGTCCAGCTTGATCTCCTTGACGAACTCGTCCCAGCCTTTGAAGATGACAAGGTGATCATCGAACCACCTGAGCTGGACGAAGAACTCACAGCACTTGGTGGTGCGAAGTGGAATGCACAACTTTGACTCCGTCTCACCCTTGTCGTTCCTCTTGTTCTTGTGCTTCTTCAGCTTGAACTTCTCCACGAGCAGGCCCTTGATCTCCTCCGGGATGACGATCGCATGGAGGTCCGACACTTTAACCTCGACGAAGAAACGTCGGGGCACCACGTCTAGAACCTCCTTTCCCAAGCGTGGTTTACGCCCCAGCTCAAGTTTGGTTCGATGATCGTTCATAGCCTGAGCCAGACCTGGAGAATAGGTCTCCTCAGGTCCTGGATGTGGACAATGCAGTCAGCCAGATCAGGTGGAGGCTGGACTTGGTTCCTGCATTGGGTTTCCCACTCCTGCAATGAACAAAGCAAGTTCAATTGGGACTGCCACTGCCATTGGGACTTCCACGTGCAATGTGCATAGCCACTGATCACTGGCAATGTGCAATGTGCATAGCCTGCCACTGATCACTGGCAATGTGCAATGTGCATAGCACTGCCACTGATCAATGGCAATGTGCAATGCACAATGCACACTCTGCCATAGATCTACAATGAGCAATGAACCCTAATCTGAACATGAAATAGATCTACACTAATCTGAACATGAAACAGATCTACACTAGTACAGATGTAACAAAACCCTAATCTTTTCTACCAATCAGTCCTAATCAGTACATGTAATAGATCTACAATAGCAAGTAAGCAACACTAATTAGAGTGGGAGGAGGAGGCTACCAATTTTACCATGCGCCGTGTCCGAGGTTTCGTTGCCGATGGAGGCCAGGACAATCCTGCTTCGGTGGGTGGAGGAGGAGGTGGCCTTGACGCTCCAGCTACGACGGGCGGCGGTGGCGGAGGTGGAGGTGCAGTTGCTGTCGCAAATCCGGGCAGCGGGTACTGGTTCACCGCGACATGCACCGGAAGGGGAGCGAATCCTGGCAGCGGACCAAGCGGCGGGCAACTCCCGCCTGCTTGCGCCGATATCGCCGCTGACTGGCCTTGTCTCACTGATGCGGCCATCCACTCCGATGCAGAATCGGTGAAGGCCGATTGAGCGACGGCAACCGCGCCAGGCCAATATGCGCCGCCGCACTTCGTGGTTCCCTCGTTAACCCCTTCTCGAAGTCCCCAACGGCGCGCGCGGTCGACCGGGGCCCAAGCTTGCCGGCGGGATCCCGGCGTGGCGGTGGCGGAGGAGGAGGAGCAACGGCCATTGGGGTTTTTCCGGACGGTGAGTACTGATGGGACGTGAGAGGGAGAGAGCGGTGACACTGAGAGAGGGGACTGGGTGCCAGGCATTATGGCGCGTCTCCCGCGCTTCTCCATGCGTGCACGTGCTGCACCGGTTTGGCCACGTTTGCGCTCCACTCGGCCTGGCTCCACGAAAACCCGATTCGGCCGTTCCTGAGGGGTCTGGCCCGAGGGTGCTTTGAGAATCGTGTTAGCCAGGCCCAAAAGCTCAAACAGGCTACCAAACATGAGCTCGCTGCAGCTGGCGGGCCTGGTCCCGGGCGCTGCAGCCTACCAAACGCGCCCTTAATATCGGGCTCATGGCGAGCCTCCTGTCTAAAAAAAGGTCGAATTAATCTAGAAAGAAGATGGAAGCATACTCACATTTTCATATTGTACATACATAATTTACAAATTATTAAGCTGTCCTAGTGCACTATTATATTTTATGTGTCTTGTGGATCCAATATGCCCGTGTTTCATCCTGCATAGGAGTGTCGGCTCAAGAATCTTGGGTATGAATATAGGATGTCAACTGAAAACTGTACGTCTATCAGCAAAAAATAAATATAACGGACCTGCTTGAGTCAGATTTTTTTGTTCGTTTATCTTGCAGCGATTAAACTGTTCTCCGTGTAATAGCTGTAAATGAAAGAGGCCCTGGGCTGACCTTGGCAAAACCAACTAGTATGAGCATAAGAGCATCTCGCGCTAAAAAAAAATTTACAGCGCCGAAATAGTTGTTTTAACGCGCGGGGGCGGTGCGAGCTATTCCAGACGCGCCATATTTTAGCGCGCTGCTGGTAGCGCTTCACCAGGCACTAAAATGCAGCGCGCGCGACCAGCCGCCGCTTGCCAAACATAAAACAACCACATATCAATTTGACAATATCAAACAAATGATGATTCACAAATATAAAAAAATGCAAGATCATGAGACTTGAGTAACATAGCATAGTTCAAATTCATAGCATAGTTCAAAAGCACGAAACCGCAAGCTTCATGACAAATAGAGTTCACACAAACAAATGAAACATCAACATTCATGCATCATCATCTTTCTCTTCGTCATCTTCATCTTCCGCTTCCTCCTCATTGAAAACTCGGACGGTGTTTGCACTAGTGACATGAACCGTGGAATCTCCAAAACCACCATCCATAGAAGGCATGGGAGGCACAATGGAAGCCATGCCTCCACCAATAGGTGCTCCCATGCCTCCAATGCCATCTGGAGGTGCACTCATGCCTCCATTCCACCCATACCTCCATAGCCACCCATAGGTGTTCCCATGCCTCCCATTGTCGCTCCCATGCCACCCATGCCACCTATGCTTCTCATTGTAGCTCCCATCATTCGTTTTTTGAGCCAAGACTTGATCACGGCAAAGGTTTACGTATTCCTTTTGCCTTTCATCGAGGTTCGATGTGTTCATGATGAAGAGACTCTTCTCATACTCCACCAATCGAGCTTGTTCTTCCATGGCCACCTTCTTCTCCTCCAACGCCACCTTCCTCTCCTCGGCCGCGGCCCTCCTCTCCTCGGCGGCCGACTCTTGGCTCCTCTGCCCTCCTCTCCTCCATGGCCGACTCTTGTTCTTCCATGGTTCAATGTGTCAACTGTCGACATTGCCGCCGCCCAATTTTGACAATCCGATGATATCAACGACCACCGGGACCGAAGAGATATCTATCGGTGCACTCAATTCCACTCTTGTTGCGGTGGTCAAAGTACTCCTTCATCCTAACCCACTAGATTTCTCTAGTTTGGTCCGCGCCAACGGTGGCATCCAAGCCTACATTCAACCATGTCTTGCATAGTAAAATGTCTTCATCCACGGTGTAGTTGGCCGCCCTTCCTCTCGGCGCATCAATCAAACCCTCACCCTCCTCATCCACTTCAAAATCATGATCATCTTGATGAAATTCATTTGTTTGAGAGCAATGATCATATGAATTGTTGCAGCCAACATTCATAGTTGACAAATATGCATCATCCGTCAAACTACAATGTACGAAAGTAAACACACGTCAAGCTATCCGTATCTATCCATCTATCTCACAACAACAATAAAAAAAGATTTTTTTATACCTTGTGGGCATTTGGTCGAACACGTCGGGCGCATCAGCCGGCGCACCAAATTCCGCGGTCGCCGGCGCTTCGGGCGGCGGTGGTGGGGGCGGCGGAGGCTGGAATTGAGCGGCCGCAGGCGCGACTGGAGGCTTCACACGTCGAGAAGCGCCGACCTTGGCCTTCTTTTGGCTTGCCGTCGCCACGGCCGATAGCGGGCGCTTGGAGACGGAACTCCGGGACTTCGCGGCGGGCGGCGGTGCGACGCCGTCCTGCGAATTCGGCCGTGGCGGCACGAAGAAGCCGCGGGCGAGCCCGCCGCTAGGCGTTGGAAAGGCGCCGGCGGCGAAAGCGGTGGTGACCCCCACGCTAGGGTTTGCGGCGGCGCCGACGGCGGTGGGGTCGTGGGCGTAGGGAGGGGTGGGGGGGAGTCGGTGTGGCCCTCCATCGCCGGATTTTTGCCGGCGGGAGCGCGAGGCGGGAGGAAGGCGGGCGCGGCCGGAGGTTCCAGGGCGGCGGTTGGGCTCTCGCGCGCGAGCTCTCGTTTTCCAGCGCGCTGGAGCTGACGCGTAAAATACCCAGCGCGCGGTGCCAAAATTTTCATCGCGTTGGATTATGCAGCGCCTGTTGGAGCGTTGTTTTTGCCCTCCGGCACGCTAAATTGACGGTTTTTTCAGCGCGCGGGATATATAGCGCGCCTGTTGGAGATGCTCTAATACTATACAAAATTATAACAGGTGATTAACAAAAGTCCATCTCTACATTCAATTCAGTTATAGCTGGAAGAACCTGAGGGATGCAAAATCTACTTTGAGGAAACTCTTCCCCGTTCACCTAGAATTGGCATACCTGAGGTGTGCATGAAAACCTAAACATACTTCATCGAACGAACCATAACTATTATGTCAGATATCTTACAATCAACTCCACGTTGTAGGGAAGTACACCACGGAAGCTAGCTCAAGGGTGCCAGTCAGTGTTCTCATTTCCTTCTTGTGCTGATTAAGGGACACCCTGATGCCCTAATCCGTGCGTGCTGCCCCTCTAACCTTGCTTGCAGTAATTTTGCCTTGAGGGTATTGTCTTTTGTGCCAAGAGACTGCGTCGGTGAGGATTCAGATATTTCATGATCTAACGATGAGCGTTGATTCTTCAGTTGCCGAGATGGAGTGCGCAGATTGTGTAGATCACCTGTAGTAGCACATTCAGATAACTGATAATCTAACGACGTGCGTTCATTCTTCAGCTGCCGGGATGGACTGTGCAGTTTGTGTAGATTGCCTGAAATAGCCCATTCGTGAAACTGGTTTGTCCGGAGATGATGATCATAGGATTTTCGCTCTAGAAATGCATGTTGAGGATCCTCTGATTTGATCTTTAACAAGTCGTCGCGCAATCGTCGAGAAACTTGGGTCATAACTGTTTCGCTCTGCTGATAGATAGGATCACTTCTATCACCGTTGCGAGAGCTGATTTCTGGTGTCGAAGCATTCAGCTGTGCTTTTCTGCTGCTTGACTTTACCTTGTCTTTCTCTCAACGTCTTGCCGTTGAGATCCTTGAGCCCTCCACAGATACACCATCGGAAAAGTCCAATCTTCTCATTGGTGAATACATGCAGCCTGTGACTGTTCGTCGAGTGCCTACAAGGTCATGGTTCCGCGCTGGAACTCCATGCATGTTCAATTCAGAGCAATGCAAGTCGCTAGCAACAGAACTATCATCGTCTTCTTCGGCTAACCGAGGAGCACTAGTGGCTCCATTCAAATGCAGAGATTCAAGGGACTGTCGACACCAGCTTGCATCTCCCTTTTCAGTACCAGTATGTTTGTTAGCACCATATAAGTTGCTTGATCTTCTACCATGAAGAAAACTCCGTATTTCACTGCTCAACCTCTCCGTGATTGAGGTTTTGCCTTCTGAATCTCCTCTGGCATCAGCATTTTGCATCTGTATTCGCTCATCAAGCCATGCTTCTGAAATATGAACCACCAACTTATCAGTCTTGTGTTCATACTCCTTTACATGCCTTTGCTTTAAGACTCTGACTTCGTCTTCATACTTTCTGATTCCCAGGGCAAATTCATCGCAGAGATCTTCCAACAGGCGAGTTGCTTTCTGCTCTTTCTCCAGGTCCTTTGCAGCCTTGAGAAATGCCGGTTTCATCGCAGATAACTCTTTGCCTAGCTTCCTGTGGAGACTCTCAGAATGTTTCCTTAGATGTCTCTCAGCTTCAAGCTCCTCTTGCAGTGAACGAAGGGTTTCTCTAATCTTCTCTTGTTCCTTATTTTTCCGAGCCATTTTGTCTTCGGTAACTTGCCTGGCCAGAGAGTCGATTTCATAGCGATATCGCTGCCTCTCTTGAGTAAGCTCTTGAACACGTGCCTGTGTATTCTGCAACTCCAGTTTCAATCCCTTAACTGCTGACACATCAAACGCATGCTGTTCTTCCAAGCTCCAAATGCGATTCAGAACTTTCAATAGCTCTGTTGATGTTTTAAGATTGCAACCTGCATCCCTATATCTATCCCTGAAATTCAATGACCGAGTAGGACTGACGAGGTTTACGGTAGCAGCCTGTTTAATGAAGGGGCAAGTCAATACAATTGTGAAAAAGATGTTTCCTCCAAATGGTATTTATAGCTGCAAAATACTAAACCGATAACATGGCATGGCATGGCCTGAATAATGACGCAAACAAAAAGTATGTGCGTATAAAAAGATTCCTAGAAAATGACATTACCAGTAGTATGCACGCTCTCAGACATATAAGGCAGAAGCAGACTAGAGAAACATATTGGCATCCCAATTTATGGATAATAAAACATAATAAGCAACAAACATAGCAGCATGCTCTTGTACAGGTTGAAATGCCACACTTCCACAATGATACGACAAGTAAAACATCAAAATTACCAAGAGGTG
The DNA here is from genome assembly GCA_012064385.1 of Puccinellia tenuiflora. Lineage (NCBI taxonomy): Eukaryota > Viridiplantae > Streptophyta > Magnoliopsida > Poales > Poaceae > Puccinellia > Puccinellia tenuiflora. Next base: position 315,220 of record QRDG01000533.1, on the reverse strand, counting down.
GGTAAAAGAGACGAAATGTGTATGCATACCCCAATTGAGCTAGTGTAACTTGCAGGAGAAAGAGACTGCCTTGAATGGCATCTATCTTCATGTAACTTTTCATGTTCCATCAATGGTGCTGAAAGATCCCCACTACAGCCACCTAAAATATGTGGCTGAAATGCGAGACAAGAGAAGTTAAGTAATTCTGAATTCATGGCTTAGTAAAATAGTAAAACACTAAGCTGTGAAACTTCCAGCGGAAAGCATGACTATCTCCATTACAATTACATTAGGAAAGTTCAAAATCAGCGGTTTTTGGAACAAAAATAGAAGGAACTTAAGCTTTGGAACCCCACAAGAAAGCATTATTCCCTTAACTAAATCAAGCTCAGGAGGCATCAGTCAAATGTAAATTTCATGATATTCTAGTTGGGATCATATCGAAGACAGTATGCATGATTTGGTAAATGTGAAATCATTGAATTATGGCACTGCTAGCAAAAAAGTTTCTCTTCAGAAAACTTGTCTTAAAACAGAGCATGATCGCACAACATTGCACCAAACAAATACATGTAGTGTGCTCCGTAGGGCTGTGCATTTAAGACTGAACCGTTATACCGAACCAAAATAAACTAATCCGGACCATTTTTATGGTTAGTATGGTTTTGGTTTCTGGTATGGTATGAAAATAGCTAACCGTAGCATCTCCGGTTTGTTCGGTAGAAAACCGAAATTTTTCGGTAAAAAATGGTAACCGAAGTTGTAGCTAACCCATCGCAGGTTTCCTGCTCCGGGAGTACTATGAGGCCCAAAGCCATGCTCCATTCACCATGCAGCCTAGCCAAATAGTCGCGTCTCTTCACGGCCTCTGTCCTGACCAAATGAGTCAGAGAGTAGTACTATTGCTCTAAACACTAGTCCACGTTTCTCTCTCAAAATAAAAACTAGTCCACGTGAGTTTGCTCCTGCAAAAGTCCACTTGATTGTTTATACCCACTAATAACGTGATAGTTCATCCTTGCTGAATTTTTTTTGCAGGGAAAATCCTTGCTGACTGTTGATCGATCTGAGAGCTTCGAGTAAATGGCCCAGTTTTTCAAACTAACATGTACATTATATGCTTGCTGACCCATGAGAGGTTCTGAGATATTCAAAACATAAGCAAATTTTGTCTCCTCAACATTTCAATTTGTGTCAACTTTATTTAGCTTGGTATATACACAAACAGCGAACCGTACGAAAATAAATTGGTACATACCGAAACCGAATCGCATTTTAATTCCGTTCTATTTACCTAAAAACGTATTTACCAAATGCACAGGCTTAGTGCTCGGTAAGTACCAGACAAACTGAAAACCTTATTGCCTGGCATGTGTGGCGGCATTGTTCAGGGTAACCAGGAAAACAGGAACAAACCATGCCTCCATAATAAATCCTAAACAGGTTGCATCGTGGAGGGTAGAAGTCTTTTTGGTGTGTATTTCATAGAGAAATGTGGCTTTATGGCGCTTGGACTTCAAAAGAAAGATAGTTCAGACCGTAAGCCTTTTGGGCTGTACTCTTGGACTGCAAGATTGCATCTTCTCTACACCTCTACCCTTTACTATGACACTTTCTTTATATGCTTATACCTACCTTGGTACATTTTTGTTTATCTAATAGAAGCTGGGAATTTGCCCTTTTGCCAGGGAAATAAAATTTAGAAGAACATGAAGTACAGGTATGTTTTCTATATGTTCTGGGATCATTACACAGTGTGGAAATATTAAAATTGCAATCAGAAGGATCCCAAAGAATACAAGATATTTCTATAACTTCAGAATTAGAATTTTGCTGGGCGTACATCAGGAAAATGATTAACAATCATGAATCATCATAGTCATCAACCATGCAAGTCAGATGCCAGGTATAAATTCACAACGAAGTCCATTTCACATAACTAAGTCTACGCCAGAAATATTTGCCTTCTCATGATTTGTGATTGATGGCCTGTAGTTTTTTTCCTTTTAACCTTCATATGTTTTCCTTAGCTTTTGTATGATCTAAATAAGAATATGACAGAATTACTAACTTGATTAAACAACAGTGGTCTATAATGGAATACTGATCCAAGTGTCAAGTAAAAATATGACAAAGAAGTACTAACTTGACAAAGCAACACGAACTTCATATGAACAATGCATACACTTATAAGATCATTGGGCCGTAACATAGCTCAAAATACCATGCATACAGTTGAGCACGATTAAAAGAACACATACACATATAACCTAAACAAGAAGCTAACTAAAAGATTGTAATTTCTTTTTGCCTTTGGGTACCCAGTTGAAAATATTATAAATTGTAGTTTTATATCCTTCTGAGTCCCAAGTTATGCCCAAGTTTGCACTTTGCAGTACCTAAGGCCTTTCACGTGCAACGCAAGTAACTGAAAAACTCTACCGTATACAGGTTGGTGGCTAATTTTAAAAATAATGAATTTTCAAGTGATGTTGTTACTAGTTTTTAGTTGTAGGTTATATGTGCAAAGCATAGTCCAAATTCCCCAAGAAAAAGCCTAGTACAAATTTTGTTCTGTCATGAAAAACGTTCTATTGCTGCAACTGCTCAGTGGAAAATTTCAGGATAAAAGAATTTAGACGTAGACTAGATTGGCTGTCCCAACGTGCCTCGTTGGGTAGGGTTCTGCTTTATTATATAGTGGTAAACAATCAGATTACAATCCTATACGTATATGGAACGTATGCCGTGATATATTCTAACACCCTCCTTGCGTGAAACACTGGGTTAGATGACAGATATGTTGCTCCAATGTTGTCACACCATAACACTGGTACCTGAACTGGAACGGCGCCAAGTTCCTGCAACAAAGGTTGTACCCAGACAAGCTCTGCAGTAGCATTAGCGAGAGCTTTATACTCAGACTCAGTACTCGATCTCGAAACAGTAGACTGCTTGCAAGCACTCCAGGCGATCAAGTTTCTTCCATAAAAGATAGCATATCCCCCGGTGGATCGCCGATCATCCATACCGCCAGCCCAATCTGCATCTGAGAACGCTGAGAGCAGTGTAGAAGAAGATGACCGAAACTGCAGGCCACTGTCAATGGTGTGTCGCACATACCGAAGTATACGCTTAACGGCAGACCAATGGGGAGTGCGAGGCTCATGTAGGTATTGGCACACCTTGTTGACCACAAAGGACAAATCAGGGCGTGTCATAGTGAGATACTGAAGACCGGCAACAATACTGCGATACTGAGTAGCCTCCTCGGGCGAGAGAACGTCACCATCAGTGCTGCAAAGACGCTCAGAGGAAGACATGGGGGTAGTACTCGAACTGCACTTCAACATACCAGCGCGCGCAAGAAGATCCAGGGCATACTTGCGCTGTCGACGAATAAGACTGCCAGATGAAGGAGAATGAACCTCAATGCCCAAAAAATAATTCAGAGTGCCAAGATCTTTCACAGAGAACTCTGACCGAAGCTCCGAGATTAACTTCGGAATGGCAGCAGCAGTCGAACTGATGACAATGATATCATCAACATAGACCAGTAGATAAACAGTCACACCTGGGCGCCGAAGAATAAACAAGGACGTGTCAGCCACAGATGGTTTGAACCCCAGTGAACCAAGGACAGAACTGAGGCGAGCATGCCAGGCACGAGGAGCTTGCTTCAGACCATAGAGAGACTTAACCAGCTGACAGTAATGATCAGGTTTATCAGGATCAGCAAAACTAGGCGGCTGACGCATGTATACCTGCTCATCGAGAAAGCCATTGAGGAACACGTTCTGGATATCAAGTTGGCGAAGATGCCACCTGTGAGACAAAGCCATGGACAACAAGAGATGAACATTTGCTGGTTGACCACAGGACTGAAGGTTTCTTCATAATCCAGACCATAACGTTGCTTGAAACCTTTAGCAACTAGGCGCGCCTTGTATCGCTCAATAGTGTCATCAGCATGACGCTTAACCCAACTGTACCATCAGTACGCACCTTAGGTTCCTGGATGCCCCGACGTAGGCGTGTAATAGGTCCAAGTTGAGCTGGCGGTGCTGACACAGTTGGTGCAGACGAAGATGAAACATCTGAACCGGACAATGTCGGGTCGGAGGAGGCAGACGTCGGTGATGCAACGCCTGGTGAGGACGTGCCTGTCGGTGAAGCAACTCCTGGCGTCACGGGCGTCGACGCGCTGGGAGACAGCGACGGGGACGCACCTGTCCCGGTCGGCTGCATGGCACGCACAGGTGAGGAAGGCGTCACGGGGCGCGATTGCTCCGTCGCCGAGCCGATGTGAGTCAGCTCAAGAAGCGGCTGCATGGCGCGCTGATGGTGAAGCTCAGGTGGCTCGGAGCCCGAAGCGGAGCCATGCATCGGCGGCAAGCCGAAGTCCAAGCCATGCATGTTGTCCAGCATATGATCAACGTGAGTTGGAACCGAAGAGGGAACTAAAATTTCCAGGCGAGCGCCGCGTCCAGTACCTGCACCATGGTTAGCGAGCAAAGGCGGAGCATATGCAACATCCATAAATTGGTCAGCGGAAAGTAAGGAAGATTCTGTGACAGGTGGCAGTGTATGGGAGGTGGGCATATTGACAAAGGGAAAAACATTCTCATCAAAAACGACGTCCCTGGAGATATAGACACGATTGGAAGGGACATGGAGACATTTATACCCTTTATGAAGCGAACTATAGCCCAAAAACACACACTTTTTCGAACGAAAATCAAGTTTATGATTATTATAGGGTCGAAGATGAGGCCAACACGCACATCCAAACACCTTAAAAAAGGTATAATCAGGTGTTTCATTAAGAAGTTTCTCTAGTGAAGTTTTCATGTCAATAGTGCAACTAGGAAGCATGTTAATGAGAAAACAAGCTATAGAGAATGCATCATTCCAGTAACATAGAGGAACAAACGCGTGAGCAAGCAAGGTAAGACCGGTTTCGACAATGTGACGGTGCTTACGCTCAACAGTGCCATTTTGTTGATGTGTGTGAGGACAAGAAACACGATGTGAGACACCGAGGTTGTGAAAGAAGGGATGGAGTTTCTCATACTCTCCACCCCAATCGGTTTGGACATGAATAATCTTGCGATTAAGGAGACGTTCAACATGCTTTTGAAATTGAATGAACACATCATAGACATCAGATTTATGCTTAAGCAAATAGAGCCAAGTAAAATGACTGAAGGCATCAACAAAACTCACATAGAAACGATATCCACTGACAGATGTTTGAGCAGGCCCCCAAACATCTGAATAAATAATCTCTAAGGGAAACTGAGTTACACGAGTGCATAAAGAGAAATGCAATTGATGACTTTTCCCTTGTTGACATGCATCACAGACAGACTCAATTTTATTGGACTCTAAAAGGGATGGTAACTCATGACTACGAAGAACATGTTGAACAATTTGCAACACTGGATGTCCTAGACGACTGTGCCATGTAGTACGTGACACCTTGACACTGTTGAGTGCTTGCTTGATGACAGGGGCTTTAATCTCATAGAGACCTCCACTGCACCGACCTCTAAGAATGGGTGCTCTCGTGTCCCGATCCTTTACAAAAAGATCATGAGGATGAAGTTCAATAAAAACATTGTTATCATGTGAAAGTTTACTCATAGACAGAAGATTACGAGTAGCATTAGGAACATGAAGAACACGATTAAGGGCTAGCGGTCTAGACGATGGAGTGGGTAAAAGAGCATGACCAATATTATGAATGCGCATACCTGCTCCGTTAGCCGTGTGAACCTGGTCGGTGCCGCGGTAGGGCTCACGTGTAGTAAGCTTGTCCAGATCATGAGTGATATGATGAGTAGCGCCGGAGTCCGCATACCACGCCGGGTCTACGGACTGCTGAGGGGTACCATGAGAGGTCGAGGTAGTCATCGCCATAGCTAGTTGACGCTCCGTGACACTCCCATCATTGCCGATGCCTAGGAATTCGCGGTTAAACCGCTTAAAGCACTTGGACGCCGTGTGGCGGTGAACCCCGCATAGCTGACAGACGACACTACCACGTCCATTATTGGTCTTGGGCGTGGTGGCTGGAGGTGGCGTCTTGGTCGGCGGTGAGAAGGGGGACGCCGGCGGTCGTGGTCCACCATGTCCAGCGCCATACGCTGCAGTGTGAGCAGCAGGGTAGTGCAGGGCGCCGTGGGAGGCACGGCGCTGCGCCAGTTTCCGTTGTTCTGTAGACTGGAGCTGCGAGAAAAGGTCGCGAATTGGCATGGGTGTGGTACGAGCGGTCACCACCTCGAAGAGAGCATCATACTCGTCGCCGAGCCCGGCAAGAACGTAGGAGATAAAATCCTCGTCACGAAGGGGCATCCCGATGCTCGTCAGTGAGTCTTCGAGTGCCTTCATCTGGTGAAAGTAGATTGTGACTGTTTTGTTGTCCTTCTTGAGCTCGGCCATCTGCTGATGAATCCCTGAAGATCGTGCAATGGAGGTGGATGCGAAAGCTCCACTCAGCGTTTCCCATGCTTCATAAGAGGTGGTGGCGAACATGACCATGCCAACGACACCTTCGGTCATCGAGGAGACAAAGGCCGACAGTATGGCCTGGTCTTGCTGGACCCAGTGCTGGTATGCTGGGTTGGGCTGCTTCTGCGTGCTGCTCCCGCGACTCACGAGGATGGTGGGTTGAGGGCAAGCAAGGGAGCCATCGACATAGCCCATGAGCAGATGACTGCGTAGGAGAGGACCGACTTGGGCCCTCCAAATCAGATAGTTTTCGCTCATCAGCTTGATGGTGATGGCTGCGGCGATGGAGACGACGGCTGGCGCCGCGTGATTGGCGAAGTAAGGCCCCGGCTGGATTGGAAAGAAGCCGGGGTGGAACATCGGCTGTTGAGGCGTCGCGGTGGACTGCCTTGTCGGTGGCGTGGTAGTCGACGTCGGAGGCGGGCTGAACCCTAGCATTGGGTTGAAGGGGACCATGGGGTAGCCCGCCATGGAGTACGGCGAGTATCCTTGCGGTGCTGAAAATCTAGAGACGGGAGAGTACCCTGGCGCCGAGGTGTGCGCGCCCGCTGCTTGAGTGGATGACGCGACCAGAGGGTTGGAGTAGGTGGTCGCGCCCATCATGGCTGCGCTCAGCAGCGGCGCGGTGGCTCCCAGGAGCGAGGGTGATGAGGCGATCCCTGGGAGCGACGGCAAGGTTGGCGAGCCAAACTCCATCGAGGAGGACGGGGCTGTGGTGCCGGGCACGGTTGAGGTGATGGGTACAACGTCCGTCGCGGACGCAGGAGAGGACACCATCTTGATCGATCAGTCGACCGTGGCGAGTTTGAGCAGAAGCGAGAGGCGGCGGCGCGATCTAGGTTTAGGATCGGCAACGCTCTGATACCATAAAAGAATTTAGACGTAGACTAGATTGGCTGTCCCAACGTGCCTCGTTGGGTAGGGTTCTGCTTTATTATATAGTGGTAAACAATCAGATTACAAATTTACAATCCTACACGTATATGGAACGTATGCCGTGATATATTCTAACACAGGACATTTGTTTAGCCAACCGCAAAGGCTAAGGGACCACATAACACTAAACATGCAAAGCTTGCATACTCTACCATCTACCACTTGTGCTAACCCTTAACTGAACTGAGGGTACAGCTTACAGGTACATACTATGACACAGCACTGGAATGCGGCTTTATTGCACATTACTTCTTGTCTTACTTGACTTTTTGATGGTCCAGTAAAACATAAGTGGAGAACAAAAACGATTGATAGAGCATACACAAGTTAGACGAATGGGATAGGAAACTCAGAGCGAGGCTAATCGAACACTGGTGCTGGATTTTAGGATTTGCTATCTGCCTCAGCAAAGAACCAAAAAGGGAGGGCGAGAGGGGCGACGGCCTGGGGCCCGGCATAAATAGGGGCCCATAATAGATACACAATACATATATAGTGCAGAGTATAGAAAACAATAAAAAGGCCCAGCGTGAGGCTTTCAGCCCAGCAAGCAGTCAGCCACGTACGGAAGGAAAGGCTGTCATTTCGTTTTCTGCCTCTTCTCGATCGAATCGTGCACGAAGACGGAGGTCATCAGGCGTCATTGCCCAGTCGCCTCGCCTAGCTTGGCGTGAAATAGTTTGGCGATCAAATCAGCAAGAATTTGGCCCTCGTCGGAAGGTAATTCTCATATCAATCGATTCCTGATTTCTGGGTGAATATTTTTTAATGGTCTCAAACTCCCAATCCAAAAATTTCAATCTCTGATCTGGTTTCTCACTTCAAGCGTAATCACGTTGCCAAAAAAACATCTATCCGACAGTTAGAAAAGAAACAACAAGAAAAGAGTAGACAAGTTGATTAAATCTTAGGAAGGCGGTACGAATAAGTTTGTCTTCAGCAATGATATTGGTACAAATTGTAAGAAATTATATATTACCAATGGCGAAGAACAAGCTGATTACACTGAGAATGTAGTTGAGGAAAATCATGCCGACGAGGAACGGAGGAAGAGGCAGATGTCTCGTTTCTCATGATTATTGGAGGTTATCATGTTATTTCTATATGTTTTTTATGCGTTGTAGCTTCCGTGATACTTGGTTTAGAACAAAGACAAGAAAAATAACAAAAGTTTGATTGTAATGAAAATTAGTTTTATAACTTTATACCAGTTGTATCTGTTCATGTATCGAATCGATTTTTCTCTCTATAATGGGCCCATTGGTAGAGTTCGCTCCGGGGCCTTTGAAATCCTAGAGCCGGCCCTGTTGCAGCGGCAGCCTCCTCCTCCGGGTCTCGCGCCCGATTCGGGGTCCCGTGGCCTGCTGGCCGCTCCCCACCGCCGCCCGTCGCCGACATCGCACTCTGCCGGTGGCTCTGCTTATTCCATGGTATGGTTGCTTGGGTATCTTGGGTTGGGGTGCGGTGTGCCCCCTCTTCCCCTGCTGCTGCTTATTCTTCTTCTGCTTCCTGGGATGGAGTCTCTGACTATGGAGCCATCATGCTCTGCATCATCAGCTTCCTCCCCTCGTGCTGTCTCGCGATGCACAGTGTCTGCAGTACGGAGTAGTATCCAATCCAGGCAGAGGGAGAGAGAGAGAGGTGGTTTTTTTACTGCTGCGGTGTGAAGGGGAGAGGGAACGAGATCATCTAACTTTAGCCCCCCGACTTTCCATGACTTTCTGTAACGGACAGGTGGGACCCACCATATGCGGGGCCCATCTTTCAGTGACCCAACGTCAGGAAAGTCAGGGTGTCTAAATCCGGCTCCGCTTGGGGGGTGGAGAACGGCGGAGAGTGAAAAAACACAAAACTAACCTTAGACACAAACTTCAACACAAAATAACTTTATTTCAAAAGTATTTTCAAAACTAACACTTTTGCATAGCGCCTTCAACGATGCCTAATACCACAGCGCACTAGTCTAGGCCGCGCGCTATGCATTAAAACTTAAAAATTCAAACATATGTAACTTTCGATTTAGAAATTCAATTGATATGATTCTTTTTCTGTAGTTAAAATTAAATTATCGTTCCATTGCCACTAGTCTCATGATGGTTGGACATGTAGAGAATATTTCGTGAATTGTTTCCTTATGTTCGTTTATTTTTTTATTGTTTAAATGATTTTATAAATGAGGTTGTTAACAAGGATTATGTCCAAAAATCTAGACCAATGGGAGTAACTTGCAGGGTCAGCCGATTACCCTCCTTGACCACGCTTCACCCATTTTTTAAATATTTTTTTTTCAAATATAAATGTTTACAAGTAAGTTATAATTAACACCAACTCATAAATGGTTCTCAAGGTATTTTATAACATTTATTTGAGTAGGCATATTAACACCAAGACATAATTTTATTCTCATAAGCATTGGTCTAGATTTTTAGTAGGAATAGTAACAAATTTTCGCATGGATAACCAAGAATGTAATAAGCATATTAACCAAGAAATAAAACAAGGATTCGGTTTTTTTAATAATTTTATACTGATAAATATTGGTTCTCAAGATTAATATGATTGGTCTAGATTTTTTGGACGGAATCCTTGTTAACAAGATCGTTTAAACATTGAAAAATAAACCAATATAAGTAAAGAGTTCACGAAATTTTCTCTACCAGTCCAGCCATCATGAGAATAGAGGCATTCGAAAGATAATTTACTTTGTGACACATAGAAAAAAATCATGGCATTTGGATTTCCATATCAAAAAATAATCTCTCCGTCTCAAAAAGGATGTCGCAAATTTATCTAAATTTGGATGTATCTAGACATTAAATTGTGTCTAGATACATCAAAATTTAGACAAATCTGTGACATCCTTTTTGGGACGGAGGAAGTACATACGTTTGGACTTTTAAGTTTTAATGCATAGTGTCTCAGACTAGGACGCTATATTATTAGGCATAGACGCATTGTGGAACCGGGTTGTGTCACGTTGGATCTAGTGCTCGATAGCGTCTTATGTATTTTCGAAACGGGATATTTTGCGTCGTAAGTTTGTGTGTAGAGTTTTCTCACGCGGAGAGGAGAATTATAATTTATACTGTGCATGACCAGAGAACTACGCAAGGGCATTCCTCGGGCCGGACTTAATAAAGCCCAAACTGAAAATGTCAAGCCCGGGCCCGGCCCGGCCCGAAACGGTGTAATTAGGTCTATTTGGCATTAAATAAATTATTTTTAGGATAAAATTATATAAAAATATACCTATTTTTCCATTAAAATATGGGAAAACATGATTTTTATGCCTAATTCGGGCTTTCGGGCCGGGCTTCGTGCGAAAAATGGAAGCCCAAACCCGACGCAATCGGCCCGGGTTCAGGCCGGGTTGCCCATGCTCAGCCGTACAGAGAACTGCTCCAATGCAGGGGAGCGCAACAACGGTCGGTACAACACGGCGGGCTAGCTTTGCCCGATTTTTTTACAAATATGAACCCCTGTCCATTTTCATTGTTAAAAGTACCCCCTTCCGAAAGAAATTGTCAAATTTACCCCTGACGGGAAGCCAGCGAAGCGACACGTGTCCTCCCGCCAACCCACATGGCGGGAAGTGACATCCCGCCAACCCACATGGCAGGAAGTGCTCATGTCGCCAAGTCAGCCCACGTCGTTTGTGCCGAGCCATGCCACATTCCGCCAGCCGCGCTGGCGGAACACGACACGTGTCAGCATGAGGTACTTCCCACCATCTGGTTGGCGGAAAGTGACTTCCCGCCACTTGGGTTGGCGGGAGGTGACACGTATCGCCTTTTACACCTTCTGCCAGGGTATTTTTGACAATATCGTTTGGAATGGGGTACATTTGACAATACAAATAGGCAGGGGTCATATTTGTAAAAAAATCGCTTCGCCCAGAGCCACACGTCCGAAACGTCTGGTCGACCGATCTATTCGATGGCAGATGTGAGAGCAGGCAGAGGCAGGCAAGCATGCAGCTGTAACAGCCCCACTTTTGGACCCTGAAAATATGAGTAAAATTTTCACTTTTGCATCTCCTTTGCATCATGGCATATTTATTCAATTTGCTTCACATGAAATAATAAGGGAGCAACAATTGAGAAACCAAAGGTGATGATGTGAGTGGTGAACGAAATTGCAAAGCAACTAAACATATTTGTCCAGTAAGTTCTAACTAATAAAAATATGTTTGTGGCAAATATTAATGCAATTGCAAATTCAATTATTTAAATAAAACCCTAAAATGCAAGAGGGCAATTCTTGAAATGTTACCACATGAAATATTTTCCAAATGGGCTGCAAATTTTACCACAGGTTCTAAATAATATATGTGGGCTCTGTGATTTTTTTACAGAATTTTTAAAATTAATTAAGGGCCTCAAATAAATAGGAAAGACTGCTGTTTCAATTAAAGAAATAAAAACAGAAAAGAAAAAGGAAGGCAGGGGGGTTTTCGCAAAGTCGCCATCTTCTTCACGCTGTAGCGACCGCGTCCTCGGCCGCCACCGTTGCCGACGAACCTCGTCGCCACTGTCGCGGCTCCCTCTCTTCCCTGGCCCCCCTGGAGCTTACATCTCCGTCTCCTCTGCCTCCGACCGACGGTCTCCGAGCTCAATCGCCACCGTTGCAGCCCTCCCTCTTCACCGACGAGCACACACGCGAGCTCAGGGTGAGCTCACGGTCCATCTGGACATCTTCCCGTCGCTCCTTCCCCTCTGCATCGCCGTATCTAGTTAGACCGAGCCGCGCCGCCGCCATAGCTCGTCGCCGGCGCCCCTCCGGTGACCTTTTGGTCACGGCCCACCGCCACCTAGGTCGCCTCCATGCTTAGATCACATCCGTAGCCTCCGTTAGGTCTGGGTCGCATGCATTCGACGGATCGGTGCACGGCTTGCCGCCGGCCACCGTGCGCTGGTGCGCCGGTCGTTGCCTCCCTCCGGTCAAACCTGCCACTGGGCCTGTGCGCTGATGTGGACGCCAGCCTAGCCCGGCCCCGCCGTTCAACCTCTGTGGCTAGCCCAGCCCCCGGTAGAAAATGCTTCGGCCCATTTTCTGTAAAATGTTAAAATGGCAGAAAATGAATTGAACTTTGAATTGGCATATCTTTTGAACCACAAGTCCAAAAATTACAAATAATATGTCAAAATGCTCAGCAATAAAATGCCTATCTGTTAGTACCTTTGGATAAATTAATTGGTCAAAATAAATTGCCTTTATTTAATAAAAACAGAAATGGCAGAATAAATGTTGAATTTGGAAATTCCATAACTTTAGTTTTACTTGTCCAAAAATTGTGTTCAATAGCTCAAAATGATCAGTGGACAATGGACTACCACTCTATGCCATTTGAGAGAGTTGGAGAATTAAATTTTAGTGCTGTTCCCATAAATTACTAAAATGGCAGATTTAAATCAATTATTGAATAAATCATAACTTGGTGAATATTACTTCAAAAATTGCAAATGATATACTAAAATGACCAGCAAAGCAAATGCTATCTATCTATGTTAATATCACAGCATGCAAGTAAATTTTCCTTTGAAGTTATTTTCGAATTGGTTAAAATGATTTAAATCGCATAACCGTTTAAATCACCATTTCTTCACCGTTAATCGGAAAAATGCAAACAAGGTACCAAAATGATCAGTGGGTTAATACCTATCTAATAATGTCATTTTCATGCATTTAGGACCCATATTTCAGTACTGGACGTTTTGATAAATAACGCAAATCACTAAGTTAAAGATGGAGTTTTAACCCGTTAATTGTGATATTTAATTTAGGGGTTCCATTTAACTTGTGGGACATGCCCAATACCTTTTCAATGCATAATATGTCCATATCATCATGATTGTGCATTGCACCTTGTATTCGTGTTATTTATTCCTTTCTTGTATTGTTTGTGTTTCGGTAGATTATGGAGTTGAGGTTCCACCACAATACTTTGACAACCAGCGCGACCAGTACTACCAGCAAGGCAAGAGCTAACCTAACCTTCTTGGCATATCTCATATTACCCAAGTATTTTATCCACCATAATATTGCATTCGATTCTAGCAACAAGTTTTGGTCAGTATATAGAGTATCCTATCATTGCATGCCCCCTGAGCCATTACCTGTTTCCACTCCTATGAACCATAGGTTGATGTGTTGGCCGGAGATCAATCATATCTGTTGTATGTTATGCTTAGATATGCTTAGCCATGCTCAGTCGAATGCTTAAGTTGTCCGTTGATTATTTCCATAATTGTGAAATGAATGGAATGTTCGGACAGTGGTGAAGACTTGTGTTGATAATTAATTGCTAAGAAGGCTGGGATGAGTTGCCATCGGGGATGGTGTTTTGTCTCGTTCTGGCCCCTAGGTGCGAGTTCTTTACCTCTTGAACCAAGACTAGCGTGCTTCCAAAGGTGGGAGTATGGGCTCCTTACTAACCGAATAATTAGTGCGGGCGTATCCAAGGGTCCTCTAGTTTGCGCTTTCCATTTGCGAGTGTGTGGCCGAAGATGATGATGGTGATGAAGATGATGATGGAGGTGATAGGAGTGGCGATGGGGCAGGGTGTTGAAATAGGCGCTGAACTTGTCCTGTCGTCACGATGACCCTTGGATAGTCTCATGCTTTGTAAAGGTTTAACTGCGCCTGCCCTGCCGGCTTTCCCCGGAAGAGAGCTAAATGATCAGGCAAGGGGTCGGACGGTACCAATGGTAAAAACAGTACACCCCTGCAGGGTTTAATCTTTTCGAAAAGCTGTGTCCGCGGTTATGGACAACTTGGGAATAGACGATAAGATCATAGATAAACTGAACCTTTAATCAAATGATAGCTAGAGGTTGCATAATCAACGTGTGTTAAAAGGTTCATTTCCTCGAGGGAGATTCGAGGGAGTGCCTTGGTGGAGATAAGTGGAGTTGCTGAATACAGTAGGTTCCCTGTGAACCGAAGAGAAAAGTGTTACCCTCTTATCCCCTTATGAAAACCTTCTGATTAGACGATGCCATGAGTCCTAGTCTTCGGAAGGAAAAAACTAGCTTTATGCAAAACAACCACTTATATAGCTTTGAAGCCTCCATCAGCATCGGGCCTATATCGCCCTACTAATTCTTGCGAGTACGTCGTACTCAGCCTTGCTTTGTTGATTATTATTTGTTTCAGAGGAGGACGCCACCGAACTGGAAGGTGGGTTCTACGTTGACTTCGACGAGTAGTCTGGGGTTCCCAGGTGGCAGCTTGGGACGTCTTGGAACAGGCTGGCACGGGATGTTTATCTGTAGGCCGCTTAGGCCATAATTTGGATCTTGTTGTTTAGACAACTTTAATTTGCTTCCGCTGTTGTAATGATGGGTCAGTGACCTCTGATGTGTCATTTGCTATCTTTCTCAATTATATGAGTTGAACTATGATATCTTTGTGTCGTAGAGTCTGTGATGTGCCAGTTGTTCCGCAGTCTTGATCTCTTTGTTATACGTGAAAGCGATGTCCGAGCTTATGGCATGATCGAGGTGTTGTGTGCCGATGATGTATTCCGAGCATGCCTGCCAATGTGTTTTGGCCTGGGATTGGTAACCCCAGTAACCCTTGATTGTGTAGCATGACCGGTTGCACAACGTTTCACTGTATAGCTCTGGGGTCAGGGCGCTACAGCAGCGCCGCTGGACGCGACCCGTCACTTCCTCCTACTTTGTGAGACATGACGTCTATAGGGGTGGCACCCGTCGGGTTCGGGGCCGGGTCCGCACCCCCCCCCATACCCTCCCCATTTAATTTGTCGGGTCTCATCTTTTACCAAACCCGCGACCCGGACGGGTTCGGGTCCCCAACGGGTACCCACCACGGGAGCGACGCTGGCGCATGCGGGGGAAAATACGATGGGATATTGGGATGGGGTTGGTGGGAATGGACGCGTGTGTGCGTGTGTTGTCTCCAGGACTCCAGATTCCATCGCGTGCATGTGATTTATGGGTGGTGTGGTCCACATCTCGTGGACGTGTGGTTAGGCATAGGATTATTAGGGATAGGATTAGGGCTTAGAGCGGGTCTACGGGTCTGTGGGTACGGGTTTGCCACCCCCAAACCCGCCCCATTAGATCTGGCAGGTCTAACTTTTCACCAAACCCTCCCCATTTAAGGCGGATACCCGTCGGGTTTGCGGGTTTCGAGGCCCATTGCCATCCCACTGACGAAGGCTGCCCGTTCCAGGACGATATGATGAGCTGCCCGCGCGCCCCTCGAATGGAGAAACATGCCCCCTAGCTACTGTAGCATGCACGCCTGCACCGCTGCCGTGCGCAGCCTATTCGTTTCATCTTTTCACATCAGGGGAATAGAATAAGATTCTGGTGTTCAATTTTGGCAAGGTGGTGTATATTCGTGGATATAGAGAGAGACGCGGCAGCAAAGCACAAGAGCCGGTGGAAAGAGTTTTTCTCAACACGCCCTGTGCTGCATCTTCAATATCTCTAAAAAAATAGGCAATTATGTGCTTCACTTAGGGCATCTCCAACGCGCCGACTAAAACGGACAGCATTTGGTTCCGTTTTTTGTACGTTTGGGTCGCGAAATGGACATGCGTCCGGTCCCGTCTTGCCTTTTCTGACCACTGCACCTAACGGAGCAACCCATTTGGTATGTCTATGCTTTAAAAAAGAAATTAACATTGCATTTCATATTAAAAACTTGAAAAGTTACATAATTTTGAGGTTACATTCTATCTAAAAGAGAGATTTTATCTAATACAAGGTTAAATAGTAGATTTTATCCCGGCAATTTTAACAAAATTGGCCACATGTAGGCGGCGCTTCGGCTTGCCGGGACGGACTTGCTGGCTCCTCCGGTCTGGTGGCCGGCACTGGGGACAGACATGTTGGCTCTTCCTGCCAGGTGACCGGTGTCGGGGACGGTCCTTCTGACTCCTGCTGCGCCGGGGCATCGTCCGTGTCGGCGCGCCTCCAGGCCGCCGTCCGGGTCGGCGCACCCGTCAGCCGCCGTCCGGGTCTGCGCGCCCCGTCGGCCACGTTCGTCTTCGTCCCGGTCGGCCGCCTAGGTGACCGAAATGGTGCCCCCCCCCCCGACCGCACCGGGCTGCCCCTGACACCCCATCGCCCCCCATGGGGACGTTGGTGAGGGTCTCTGTTCGGCCGCACCGGGAGGCCCCGCGGGTCGTCCGGTCGCCGACGCGAGCATCCCTGTGCGCTCGCCCCAAGGCAGCCCTCTGGGTGCCGGCGTGGTGCGGCCTCGGCCCCGCGGGTCGTCCGGTCACGGACGCGAGTATCCCCGTGCGCGCTTGCCCCAGGGCAGCCCTCTGGGTGCCATCGTGGTGCGGCCTTGGCTCCGCGGGTCGTCCGGTCGCCGACGTGAGTACCCCCGTGCGCGCTCTTCCCAGGGCAGCCCTCTGGGTGCCGTCGTGGTGCGACCTCGGCTCCGCGGGTCATCCGGTCGCCGACGCGAGTATCCCCGTGCGCGCTCGCCCCAGGGCAGCCCTCTGGGTGCCATCGTGGTGCGGCCTCAGCTCCGCGGGTCGTCTGGTCGCCGACGCCAGTATCCCTGTGCGTGCTCGCCCTAGGGCAGCCCTCTGGGTGCCGTCGTGGTGCGGCCTCGGCTTCGCGGGTCGTCCGGTCGCTGACCCAAGTATCCCCGTGCGCGCTCGCCCCAGGGCATCCCTCTGGGTGCCGTCGTGGTGCGGCCTCAGCTCCGCGGGTCGTCCGGTCGCCGACGCGAGTATCCCCGTGCGCGCTCACCCTAGGACAGCCCTCTGGGTGCCGTCGTGGTGCGGCCTCGGCTCCGCAGTTCGTCCGATCGCCGACACGAGTATCCCCATGCGCGCTCGCCCCAGGGCATCCCTCTGGGTGCCGTCGTGGTGCGGCCTCGGTTCCGCGGGTTGTCCGGTCACCGACGCGAGTATCCACATGCGCGCTCGCCCCAGGGCAGCCCTCTGGGTGCCGTCGTGGTGCGGCCTCGGCTCCGCGGGTCGTCCGGTCGCCGACGCGAGTATCCCCGTGCGCGCTCACCCCAGGGCAGCCCTCTGGGTGCCGTCGTGGTGCGGCCTCGGCTCCGCGGGTCGTCCGGTCGCCGACGTGAATATCCCCATGCGCGCTCGCCCCAGGGCAGTCCTCTGGGTGTCGTCGTGGTGCGGCCTCGGCTCTGCGTGTCGTCCGGTCACCAACGCGAGTATCCCCGTGCGCGCTCGCCCCAAGACAGCCCTCTGGGTGTCGTCGTGGTGCGGCCTCGGCTCCGCGGGTCATCCGGCCGTTTAGTTTCCATGCCGTGCCGTGCCTGGGCCGGGCCAAATTCCCCGTGCCTCGGGCCGGCCCATTTTGCATGGCCCATTTGGCCACCTATACTGTCGGCCGCCGTCCGCGTCAACGTGCACGTCGGCCGTCGTCCGCGTCAACGTGCCCTTCGGCCGTCGTCCACATCAACGTCCACGTCAATGTGCCCGTCGGCCATCGTCCACGTCAACGTGCCCTTCGGGCGTCGTCCGTGTCAGCGTGTGCCCATCGGCCATCGCTCACGCCATCTCACGGAATGCCTCAGAGTCCCTTGTCGCGCGCAGGGCGAGGTCGGTGACGTGCATGGCGCCGAAGGCCTTCGAGCCCCATGCCGCGCGCAGGACGAGGTTGGTGACACACGTGGTGCTGAATGCCTCCAAGTCCCTTGTCGCGCGTAGGGGCGAGGTCGGTGACGCGCGGGACGCCGTAGGCCTCCAAGTCCCTTGTCGCGCGCAGGGGTGAGGTTGGTGACGCGTGTGGCACTGAATGCCTCCAAGTCCCTTGTCGCGCAGGGCGCGAGGTCAGTGACGCGCATGGCGCCGAAGGCCTTCGAGCCCCTTGCCTATCCCAGGGCGAGGTCGGTGATGCGCGGGACGCCGTAGGCCTCCAAGTCCCTTGCCTAGCCCAGGGCAAGGTCGGCGACGCGCGTGGCGCTGAATGCCTCCTAGTCACTTGTCGCGCGCAGGGGGGAGGTCGGTGGCGCGTATGGCGCCGAAGGCCTTCGAGCCCCTTGCCTAGCCCAGGGCGAGGCTGGTGACGCGCGGGACGCCGTAGGCCTCCAAGTCCCTTGCCTAGCCCAGGGCGAGATCAGCGACGTGCGTGGCGCTGAATGCCTCCTAGTCACTTGTCACGCGCAGGGCAAGGTCGGTGATGCGCATGGCGCCGAAGGCCTCCAAGTCCCTTGCCTAGCCCAGGGCGAGGTCGGCGACGCACGTGGCGCTGAATGCCTCCAAGTCCCTTGTCGCGTGCAGGGCGAGGTCGGTGATGCGCATGGCGCCGAAGGCCTTCGAGCCCCATGTCGCGCGCAGGGCGAGGTCGGTGGCGCGCATGGCGTCGAAGGCCTTCGAGCCCCTTGCCTAGCCCAGGGCGAGGTCGGCGACGTGCGGGACGTCGTAGGCCTTCGAGCCCCATGCCGCGCGCAGGGCGAGGTTGGTGGCGCGCGTGGCGCTTAATGCCTCCAAGTCCCTTGTCACGCGCAGGGGCGAGGTCGGTGACGCGCATGGCGTCGAAGGCCTTCGAGCGCCTTGCCTAGCCCAGGGCAAGGTCGGCGATGCCCGGGAGGCTGTAGGCCTCCAAGTCCCTTGCCTAGCCCAGGGCGAGGTCGGCGACACATGTGATGCCGTAGGCCTCCAAGTCCCTGGCATGATAGCGCTGTCGCCTTAGGCAGGGCCCTAGCCTGCCCCGTCGGTAGCGGGCCTTTGTAGCGTGGGGTTGGCATATAGCTCCACGTGTTAGTGCTGCTCCTGCGTCCCGGGGATGTCCAATGGCGCGAGTCCCTTTGCGAAAGGCGGAATGGCTCGTACCTCCCTTGGTCACCATCATATATCCCCTGATTATTAATACAAACTCGGAAGATTACCTCACCCGTTCGCTTTTGCGACTTATCCCTTTTTGTTTCTTTATGCGGGGTGCGCCGACAGGGTGTTGTGCATCCGAGCTGACTTCCGCACCCAGTCAGTAAAGGGCGGTGCCCCTCTGCGTGGGCGGGGAGATTTTTCATGCTCGGCCCGTACGGGGAGAGGGGTTACCTCCAACCCCGCGCGAGGGGTTTTGTCGTGCTCGGCCCGTGCGGGGGGAGGCTTTTTATCTTGGTCGTGCGGGGAGAGGTACTACCTCCCATCGCGCACGGGGAGTCTTGTTATGCTTGGCCCGTGTGGGGGGAGCCGTTACCTCCCATCACGCACGAGGATACTTTCTTGGCTCGTCCCGTGCGCGGGGGGGGGGGGGGCTTCCTCCCATCACGCACGTGGGGTCCTGTTATGCTCGGCCCATACAGGGGGAGGCGTTACCTCCCATCATGTACGGGAAGACTTTCTTAGCCCGGCCCATGCGGGGGGAGGGGCTACCTCCCATCACGCACGGGGGGGGGGGGGGGTCTTGTTATGCTCGGCCCGTGCGGGGGGAGGCGTTACCTCCCATCACGCACGAGGAGACTTTCTTGTCCCGGCCCGTACGGGGGGAGGGGCTACCTCCCATCACGCATGGGAGGGTCTTGTTATGCTCGGCCCGTGCAGGGGGAGGCATTACCTCCCATCATGCACGGGGAGACTTTCTTAGCCCGGCCCGTGCGGGGGGGAGGGGCTACCTCCCATCACGCACGGGAGGGTCTTGTTATGCTCGGCCCGTGCACGGGGAGGCATTACCTCCCATCATGCACGGGGAGACTTTTCACTCAACTCGTGCGGGGGAGGCACTGCCTCCCATCGGCACGAGAAGATTTTCCACTCAACTCGTGCGGGGAGGTGCTACCTCCCATCGGCATGCGGAGATGTTCCTCCGATCCTCCTGCGGCTCGTAGGGCGAGGTTGGCGAGGCGTGTGGCACTGAAGTCCTCTGAGTCCCTCGTCGCGCACGGCGAGGGCCATGATGCGTGCAGCGCTAAGGGCCTCCGAACCACTTGCGACGCGTAGGGCGAGGTCGGTGACACGCGTGGCGCTGAAGTCCTCCGAGCCCCTATTCGCGCAGGACAGGGGCCATGACGCACGCGGCGCTAAGGGCCTCCGAGCCACTTGCGATGCGCAGGGCGAGGTCGGTGATGCGCGTGATGCCGTGAGCCTCCAAGCCCCCTGCCGCGCATAGGGCGAGGCTGGCATCCAGCCTTGCACGTCGGGTCGTCCTCTACAGTCGTGGTCTCCTCTTCACACGGCCTTTTGCTCAAGTTCCCACAGATGGCGCCAACTGTCGTAGCAATGAGGCTAGACAATACACTTGAGGCACCCCCCGCAAGGTGTTAGGGGCCTATGGTGGATGCACGGGAAACCCAAGGTGGAGACCTGCGACAGCGTGAGACCCGACGTTATCGTACGGTGGCCCGATGACCACGAACAAGGTGTATGAGACTAAATAGTGAATGTGAGGCTATCAGGTTATGGAATTGTGATCCCTCCTAAGGGTGGGGGGTCACCTCTATTTATAGGGAAAGCCACCCTGGGGTGTGAAATTACAGAATCGCCCTTCGGGCTACAACACACACGGAGGGGTACACCAGTCATTTTCGGGCATCTAGTAATAATATTCTACCGGGATTTCCCGACACCTTGGGCTCCGTCGCCTTATGTCGACCCCGACCTGACACCGTGCGGGGGGCGGGGTCGACCCATGCGTTCGACGCTCCTGCTGGGCGCCTGCCTCTTGTGTCGCGTGCCCCCCCCCTCCCGGGGGGTGGGGGTCTCGTGGGGGTGTGGCCGGTCGCGTCCTGGCCGCCTTGCGAGTGCCTCCTCATCGGCCCTCCCCTGCCTTGCGGGGGAGGAATGGGCGGTCGGTCGCCTGGCAGGGTGCATGCCCACGGTCGTGCGTGTCGCGTGCTGGGGCGGGGTCGATCCATGCGTTCGTTGCTCCTACGGGGTGCATGCTTCTTGTGTCGCGTGCACCCCTCCCCCCTCCTGGGGGTGGGGGTCTTGTGGGGGTGTCTTGCGGGTGCCTCCTCGTCGGCCCTCCCCTGCCTTGCGGGGGAGGAAGGGGCGGTCGGTTGCCTGGCAGGGTGCTCGCCCGCGGTCATGCGTGCCGCGTGCTGCCTGTGGGAAGCACTGGTACCAACCCCCAACACCTGCGCTAAATCGGTCGCTTCCTGCTTCTGACCTCCTGCATGTCTGGACTGCCCTGCTCCTTCCCGCCTTCCTCCGGGCTGGTCTAGGAGAAGTCGTCGATAGTTGGTGCAGTGGCGCTCGCGGGGGCGGTGGCACTCGCCAGGGAGGTGTGGCGGCTATGGTTTGTGAGAGCTAGGGTTCGGCTCGCCCGCCGCATTGAAAGCGGTGGTTGGCCGGTCGGTGAGGCCGAGAGCCGGGCCAGGGGAATCCAACGGGAACACTCCGCTGGGCGTCCACACGTGCCCATGCCGACGCAAACCGGCTCAAATTGGGCCGGAATTAGGTCTGAACGAACGAAAAAACGGATGTCGGTCCGTTTACGTCGGCGCGTTGGGCCTTGATTTCTGCCCAAACGGACAGAAACGGACCGCGTCGGATGAAATGGGTCGGTGCGTTGGAGATGCCCTTATAGAATGAAGATCAAGTTACAAGCCACATATGTACCGACCTGACAGAATAGAAATAATGGGAAAACACTAGCTTTTGCAAAAAAGGAACCCACGACCAAAGAAATTACTATAAATCTGTTGATAGTGAGGCAAGTGTTTTTTTTTGACTGTGTGCATTTCTGATGTATCGACTAGTTCTTAACATTATGTTGTTGCAGAGGTTGGGTGTAATTGATATCTTCTCGATATTGATATATTCCCTTTATCGGAAAAAAAAAACTATGGACGAGAGCTAGTCAACCCTATATGTTCTCTTGTGTAATTACATCCCTTCTCCCATTTTTAAAATTCTGAATTAATGTAAATACATGCATTATGGTTTTAAAACTTTCATTATCATACAACATACAACATGTTCCATTCAAATAATCCAAACATTGCAATTATAATCGTGACTAAGATAATAAAAAATATTTCTCTAATGCATTTTTTTCATTTTCAACCGAGATGCATCATCCTGATCTTGTGATCATGAATGCTATCGGCTATATGCAACTCTATTTTCATATTCTCTGTTTCAATTACATTCTTCTATCCTCTCCTTATCTTGCTCAATCTAATTCATAGCTTTCCTGTTTTAAAAAAAGTACTTCATCACTTTCTCTCTCTTCCAGTTTGTCTCTTAAGCTAGCTCTAACTTTTTTTTTTAACTTTTTTCTATTTCTTGGTTGTGAAGTTTAAATCTTTCAAAATAAGCATTTTTCCTTCGAGACAAATTGTTTGACTCGGTTTTCATTTCCCGAACAACACAGTCAAAAGAATTCTAAACGACAATGTCAAATCAAATTGGCATAATTTTAGAAGTCTGAAATCATCGACGTGGTGAGCAGCCGAAATAAGCTTCGGGGAAGAATTCTGGAAGAAGAAAGGAACTGGTGTGGGTTCGCCCCAAAGGACTCCTGAGTTGTTTCGGGGCTTTTCTTGCAAAATTTCGGGTCTTTCGGGCTGGTCAACCAGAGTCGGCGTGCCACATACACTCCATTTTGTTGGTTGTCTACTTTGAACCGAGATACTCATCTTTAAGAGTTCAGTTACTAGTTTGACACCTTTTGTGGGAGTTCATTCACCAAAATACTCATCTATGTTAAGCTGAGTGACCAACCATGCGTTTACCTTTTTATTTATTTGTTGTCCAACTTCGGCACAATTTGCTTCCCACTTGAATGGTTCCTCTTCAATTCGCCAATGATTTGCCCAAGCAGGCAAACACCAAGGACGCGTTTGGTAGCCTGCATCTAATTTTGCGCTCTGTGGGGCTAGGATGGCCAGGGCCCGTTCTGGTGAATTCAGCCTTTTGGTATCCTGCATAGTATAATTTTACACCAGCTGAAAACATGGACTCCGTTGTTTGGTTACATGCTTTGCATGTCGTAATGCAACTATGCCTATGTTTAGTTGGCTGCAGAACAACCGCTACGGTAACCTCTTCTCCCTTGAGGTGTGGTTACCAACCTGACCATAGAAGCACAACCAAGTTCATCACGATCATCGGTACCATAATCTACATAGCATAGACGCATACAAGTTATTAAACGGAGTGCAAACATAGTCTGCTAATCTAGTTCTTAACAAGGTGCCATAAACCTAAATACCAGTGCTTAAACAAGTCTCATAATCCACTATCTTAATTCAGCTCCTTCCTCCTGCAGTTCTCTGGATGTTCAGGGCATTGGGTCACCATCTTACAATAAGATGATTGACCTACCTACATAACCATACTAAGAAGCACTACACCAGACCGATGAAGAGGACCCAAAGATCGAAACTTTCAAGCACATTGAACCCTAAATCGGCCGTGCATGTCATGCTAAGCAGAGAAATCGTCATGGATCTACAATCTACGTGGCATAAGAGGGTTCGAGATGATCTTACCGCCATTGACGACGTCGTCGAGGAAGACGGGATGATGTGGTGCTCGTGTTGTGCCGATGAAGCTCCTGCCTACCGAAGGAGGGAGAGATAGCCGGCCTTCGTCTCCCGTTGAAGATGCTCGCGATGGTGCTCTGGATCTGCTGCCGGAAGGGAAACTGCCACTGAGGAGAGAGAAGAGGAGCGACTGTGGTGAGTGGAGATGAAGAGGGAGAGTGAGCGGTGAGGGAAATAAATGACGCGTGTTTCAGAAGGGACGCGGTGTCTCCTGTGTGTCCCCCCCGCGTGCCGCCCTTGCGCTCCGCCATACCTGACTCCACGGATACTATCGATTCGACCGTGCCCGCTGGACTTGTTTTTTCGCCTCCGTTTGCAGTTGGGGGCCTGGCCCGGGACCTCATACAGACAACCAAACACAGGGCTTTTGTATTTGGCGGGCCTGGTTGGGGTATATGCAGACTACCAAACGTGCGCCAAGACATTGGTTGCACAAAATTTACGCAAACGTTTAGCTGGGCTGAAATAAAAAAATGGGCGTGAGACCAAGTATATCAGCACAAAAATTACGCGACTGATGACAGGAATCCACGGCTTAAAACGTAACCGCTTGGGACGATTGAAAGCTTTGGCTGTGAAATTCCATGGCGCACAGCGTTCGAAGCTTCCTATGCGTACCTGCGCATGAAGTTTACATAGAGGTTGCACAAAATATAGCGGCTGCTGTACTCAATTTATTACTAGATCTATCAGACTATCACAGCACGATAGTACTGTGCATTCAAACCTGTTACGTGCCGTGTCGTCGGTGGCAGTACTCTGTCAAACCAGACCATTATCACCGTTGCCTACGATAGCCGCTGGCTGCAACCTGCAAGAACATCTGATTCGAGTAGGACATTTGCCTGGACGAACTCTGGGCTGGCGAGAAATTACTGCTGCTGTCCTGTCACCAGTAAGAGCATCTCCAGCCGTCCCCCAACAAAAGTCCTCCAGGAGACTTTTTTTTTTTTTCCGCCAACGAGTCGAAATCCTTCCAGTAGCCTTCTATAGGGACTCGTTTTCCGCCGGATTGGACCGAATCTACATCCGGCGAACCCAAGCCGAACCCAACGCTCTGGGGACGCGTGGGGTGCCGGCGGAAGCAAAATACGAGTAGGCCAGCTCTGTCAGTGGGACAAGCCGATTTTTCCTCCTTTTTTTCGTTTTCCCTCCTTCTTCTTGCCCCATATCCCGTAGCTCCCGACATTTCTCGCCCTTCTCGCCCTTTCTCTCCAGATCCACCCCACCATGGAGCTGAAGAAATTCACCGGCCCACGAACCACCACCGCCGACCCGCCGCCGAGGAAGCCGAGGGCGGAGAAGCAGAGGTCGCCGGACATGACCAACGCCGAATGGGCGAGGGATGTGAGTCGCAGGGAGACGATCACGAAGGACCGCCGGGCGAGGGATGAGAGGCCAAGGCCAAGCAGGCGGCGGAGGAGGAGGCGGTGGAGGCGGCAGCGGTGGAGCGTGCGAAGACGCCAATGGAGCGGCTTGGGCTTCCGCCACACGGCGGCCAGTACTTGCCGCCTGGCCTGTGGGGCAGCCAAGCTAGCGTCGCATCGCCGTCGACCTTCTCGCCATCCTCGCCGGCCATGCCGTTCTGGAAACACTCGCCCTCGCCTGAGTACGGCGAGGGCGACCCGCATGGCGGATTCAACCCCAATGTAATGCCCCGGGGTTTTTCCCCAAATTAGAGTTTGCTTGTTTTTCTTTTTGCATCATCATGACATCAGCATCATCGCATCGCATGTTTTTGTCCGCAAAAGCTATTTTTATTAAACCCTATTTTGTTTTTCTAAAATTTTCGGAAAAATATTTTATCGAGACAGTCATCTCCGTTTAAAAAATTAATTGCCAAATTAATTTGCCAGAAAAATAAATGTTTTGAGATGAGAGAGAGTAGCCCATCTTGTTTGGCCCAAAAGCCCAGCAAAGCAAACCCTAGACCAAACCCTAATCCTGCCCCTGGTCTTTTTCCTTTCCCACCCCCTGCCTCTTGCAGCCACCCTCTCCCCTTTTCTGTTTTTCACGAACATATCCCTCCACCTTGCATCTAGGCCCTTTCCTTTTGCAATCGGGTCCTTGGACCCAAACCTTCCTCTCTCCTTATCCTCTCTCTCTCCCGTGTGTGCTCCTTTCTCCAACCCGCACCCGACCACCCACACGACCCCGCCTCCAAGCTCCTCCCTTCTCCGTCCCGGCCAGCTCCGGCCCCTTCCCCGCGCCTCCTTGCTCGCGACGCCCTCCGCCCCGGCTCGAGCCCGCCGCCGTCCGGCCCGGCTCCCCTGCTCCTGGTCGTGCCCTTGCTCCTCTTCCCCGCGCTGCCTCGTCCATGCCTCGCCTCCCGCTCGCGGCCGAGCGCCCGCACGCATCCTCTCCTCCGCCCGACCCCGACCCCGACGTCCTCTTCCCCCAGCAGCTCAGGCTCTCCGCCGCCCCGGCCTCCTCTCAAGCGGCCCCCGCCGAAGCTCCTCCTCCCGCGACCCCGGCCGTCTCCCGCGCCTCTCCCCGCCGCCGGACGCCTCTTTCCGGCCGGCCCTCCTCTCCTGCACCAGCCCCTCGCACCACGCCGGCCGACCTCCTCCCCTGGTCCCTCACCCCCGACGCCAGTCTCTCTCCTCTCCCCAGCTTCCCCGGCTCCCTTCTGTGGCCACCGGCCCGATCCTCTGCCCCCTGCCTCGATCTCCTGCTGCTCCGGCCGGCGAGCCCCACGCCCACGTCAAGCTCGCCTGCGACCCGGACGTGCTCCTCCTCGACATGCACCTCCGTGCGTTTTGTTGTCTTCCGTTTGGTGCTGTCCTGGTGCTGCTATCTCCGTGTGTGTGTGTTGCCCGTCCCCGATGGTGCTCCGTGCCCGGCTCCGTGCCTCTGCCCGTGGTCTCCGTGCTGCAGCTGCTCCTCATCCGTCTCCGAGTGCGTCCTCAGTTCCCGATGTTGTGCTTCCGTGTTCCCCGACGTTCCCGTTCCCGGAGTTTCCCGTTTCCCCGGCGTGCCTCCGTGTTGTGTTCCCCGTGTGCGTCCCCGTCGTGAAGCTTTCCCCGTTCCCGACGTGTTTCCCGATCCCCGTTCCCGTCGTGAAGACCAAGTTCTCCGTTTCCCCGTCGTGAAGCACCGTGAAGCCTTTTCCCGACGCCAAGATCTCCGTGGAACGACAAGTTCTCCGCCGTGAACCGCGACGACCGTGAACGACTACCGGTGCCCGAACAACGACGACGCTACGACAAGAACTTCCCCGACCGGAACCCGCCGAGTTCTCCGATGCCGTGAACCCCGAAGGTCGAGTACCCCGACTCCGGACCCCGACGACCCCGAAGCCCGGAACGCCAAGGTCCGCAACGACGACGACCCGAGTACGACTACTTCCCCGACGTCGACTACCTCGACTACCTCGACTCCGGACGAACGACTACTTCGACTACGACGACTACTTCGACTACTTCCTCTCCGATCCGAAGACGGTGGCTTTCGAATCCGAAGATTCCCCTATCCGATGTGTGACCCCAACCCTAACCCTATACCATATATATATACGTATCTTATAAAATCATGCATGCTTAATTAACATCGCACCTTTATCCATTTGGTCAAATTAAATCAATTTAATTATGGGGTTTTGTCCGATGCATCTATATTTTGCACCGATCCCATTTAAAATGCTTTGCCATGTGTTAGGGAATAAAATTGGATCACAATTAATTTGTCATGCATGCATGTCATCAACATGTCGCTTCTTTTGCCGTAGTAGTAAAATGCATCTTTTGCGTTCCAGTGTTCGTTGCTTCTTCGGGAATAGGACGTTGAGTTGATGTGAGCAACGACAGGTTCTGCTACCTCTACCGGATTGCAGGCAAGTGATACTCCCTTGCTATCTTCGCTTGTTTTCTGTCTCTCACTCGTCCTATCTTTTGTTCCTTACTAGCCTTATGTATCGATGCTTGTGTCCCGATCCTATCTGCATGTTTCCCTTGCAGCCCTGATATGCCACCACCCCCACATCCTACTACCCTGTTGCTTGTTTATCTTGTTGGCCTTGCGAGTCGTAGTGCATGCTTAGGCTTGTTTTGCTCGAGTCATGTTCTAGTCTTGTTATAATTTGATAGATGGGTTAAATTCACATGATAATCTATAATGTTTGGCGAAGGGAATAATTAATAAAGATAAGGCACCGGCGGAAGGCCAATCGTGGTGATTCGTTCTGCTAGTGTCGCCTAGGACCCGAGTTCTTGTCCTTTGATCCAAGACTGAGCGCACTACCCACATGTGGGAGGACATGGGACTCCCCTCGACCTAGTACCAGATCTGCAGCCTTGTCCAGGGCGCCACAAGTAGTTCGGGTGTTTCCATTTGCACGACGCTTTATTTTGATGCAGGTACGGATGGGACGCCTCCGATACGATGATGGTTACTTACGGTAGGGCTTGCGGTACGTTCGTTTATCGAGTGTGGAAGGAGGGGCAATCGTATGAGTGTGCCTCCCGACACCGTCCTCGCAACGGCTAGGTCCACCTCGGAGCTTCGGCCGGACTTTCAAGGTGGGTCAGACTTAGCTAGGTGGTTCCCTGGACTTGTGCGGTAGTGAAGGAAAGTGTAGCGTCGGATACCCTGCCGGCACACCTTAGGAAGTGTGCTAATAGCTGGCAACAAGGGTTGAAGTGCGTGTGGTTACAATTGTGCACCCCTGCAGGGTTAAATCTTTTCGAAAAGCCGTGTCCGCGGTTATGGACGACTTGGTGAAATGTGCTGGCTAACAAGATCATAGACAACTTACACCTAATGATAATAAATTGATTAGTAAGCTAGAGCTACTTCAATAATAACTTATAATATTGCCAACTGTGTGAGTGCCTTTGGGCTTGCTGCTCGTGGGATAAACGGGCTGGTAAGGAATCGGCTGGGTTATGTTTGGTGTTGGTATAGATGGTTCCTTATGCGCTCTCTTATCTTGTCTCTGTTAGACGGAAGTTTGTAGCGTGTCTCTATAAGTTGTTAGAGCTGCTTGCCGCCGCCTCAATCGCTAACCCTCTTTCCCCGGAATTCCAGCTTTGATATCTTGTGAGTATTACTTGCCAGTACTTCTACTAGTACTGACCCCTTCGGGGATGCTATTCCAATGCAGCCAACAGGTTTGAAGTCTGACGACGTTAGCTTGGGAATCCCTCCGGCTAGGCTTGGCCTGGGCAGGGATATGGTGCCTTCGTTTATCTTCAGGACTCTTAGTCCAATTTGTATCTTGTCCGTAGTCGGACGCTACCCGCTTCCGTTGTTATTTGGATCTTTGTATTGTATCTTGGTTCTTGACTCGGTGAGTCGTTGTTGTATAAATGTTCTTTTGTGGGTTCTGTCGAGAACTATTGTAATGTTATCACAATTCCACCCACATAACGTGTGTGTTGCGACGTGCACGTTATGCCTGGTGGGCGTCCTTTATGATCGTTATTATGCGGATTTGGTTGGAACGCTAAAATCTGCATAGTACCGATCTTGGGGCGTTACAAAGTGGTATCAGAGCTCTGGTTTTTCGATACCCCGCGGGTCCAGTCTGCCTATAGGATACCCTAGCTAATGGTCGTTGTTTGTAGAGTGTCCGAACTATTTTATTAAAGTTATTTGAAAAGATCTTAATAGGACTCTTGTTTACTCCTTACCTCTATTCTATTTCCTCTCTTATCCCCGTAAGTTTTAAATCTTCTCTCTTATCTATCTTCCGGTCATAGCATCTTCGTGGGTGGACGATCTCTTGCCTTTGACCTAATAGGTTCGATCTTCAGAAGAATCTCGATAGACGGTCATCG
Organism: Puccinellia tenuiflora; assembly: GCA_012064385.1. Lineage (NCBI taxonomy): Eukaryota > Viridiplantae > Streptophyta > Magnoliopsida > Poales > Poaceae > Puccinellia > Puccinellia tenuiflora. The sequence continues at coordinate 285,563 of QRDG01000533.1, read as the reverse complement.
TCATCGACGTGAGGAAGAACTTCTTGTTAGTGGTGTCGAGAAGATCAGCATGGCGCAAGAAGATTCGATTGTTTACCTTGCTCTTCTTCCCCCTGACGGTAGCGTGGATCTCGGGGCGAGATCCCTTGTTAGTGGTGTCGGTTGTAATGCCCCGGGGTTTTTCCCCAAATTAGAGTTTGCTTGTTTTTCTTTTTGCATCATCATGACATCAGCATCATCGCATCGCATGTTTTTGTCCGCAAAAGCTATTTTTATTAAATTCTATTTTGTTTTTCTAAAATTGTCGGAAAAATATTTTATCGAGACAGTCATCTCCGTTTAAAAAATTAATTGCCAAATTAATTTGCCAGAAAAATAAATGTTTTGAGATGAGAGAGAGTAGCCCAGCTTGTTTGGCCCAAAAGCCCAGCTAAGCAAACCCTAGACCAAACCCTAATCCTGCCCCTGGTAGTTTTCCTTTCCCACCCCCTGCCTTTTGCAGCCACCCTCTCCCCTTTTCTGTTTTTCGCGAACAGATCCCTCCACCTTGCATCTAGGCCCTTTCCTTTTGCAATCGGGTCCTTGGACCCAAACCTTCCTCTCTCCTTATCCTCTCTCTCTCTCCCGTGTGTGCTCCTTTCTCCAACCCGCACCCGACCACCCACACGACCCCGCCTCCAAGCTCCTCCCTTCTCCGTCCCGGCCAGCTCCGGCCCCTTCCCCGCGCCTCCTTGCTCGCGATGCCCTCCGCCCCGGCTCGAGCCCGCCGCCGTCCGGCCCGGCTCCCCTGCTCCTGGTCATGCCCTTGCTCCTCTTCCCCGTGCTGCCTCGTCCATGCCTCGCCTCCCGCTCGCGGCCGAGCGCCCGCACGCATCCTCTCCTCCGCCCGACCCCGACCCCGACGTCCTCTTCCCCCAGCAGCTCAGGCTCTCCGCCGCCCCGGCCTCCTCTCAAGCGGCCCCCGCCGAAGCTCCTCCTCCCGCGACCCCGGCCGTCTCCCGTGCCTCTCCCCGCCACCGGACGCCTCTTTCCGGCCGGCCCTCCTCTCCTGCACCAGCCCCTCGCACCACGCCGGCCGACCTCCTCCCCTGGTCCCTCACCCCCGACGCCAGTCTCTCTCCTCTCCCCAGCTTCCCCGGCTCCCTTCTGTGGCCGCCGGCCCGATCCTCTGCCCCCTGCCTCGATCTCCTGCTGCTCCGGCCGGCGAGCCCCACGCCCACGTCAAGCTCGCCTGCGACCCGGACGTGCTCCTCCTCGACATGCACCTCCGTGCGTTTTGTTGTCTTCCGTTTGGTGCTGTCCTGGTGCTGCTATCTCCGTGTGTGTGTGTTGCCCGTCCCCGATGGTGCTCCGTGCCCGGCTCCGTGCCTCTGCCCGTGGTCTCCGTGCTGCAGCTGCTCCTCATCCGTCTCCGAGTGCGTCCTCAGTTCCCGATGTTGTGCTTCCGTGTTCCCCGACGTTCCCGTTCCCGGAGTTTCCCGTTTCCCCGGCGTGCCTCCGTGTTGTGTTCCCCGTGTGCGTCCCCGTCGTGAAGCTTTCCCCGTTCCCGACGTGTTTCCCGATCCCCGTTCCCGTCGTGAAGACCAAGTTCTCCGTTTCCCCGTCGTGAAGCACCGTGAAGCCGTTTCCCGACGCCAAGATCTCCGTGGAACGACAAGTTCTCCGCCGTGAACCGCGACGACCGTGAACGACTACCGGTGCCCGAACAACGACGACGCTACGACAAGAACTTCCCCGACCGGAACCCGCCGAGTTCTCCGATGCCGTGAACCCCGAAGGCCGAGTACCCCGACTCCGGACCCCGACGACCCCGAAGCCCGGAACGCCAAGGTCCGCAACGACGACGACCCGAGTACGACTACTTCCCCGACGTCGACTACCTCGACTACCTCGACTCCGGACGAACGACTACTCCGACTACAACAACTACTTCCTCTCCGATCCGAAGACGGTGGCTTCCGAATCCGAAGATTCCCCTATCCGATGTGTGACCCCAACCCTAACCCTATACCATATATATATATGCGTATCTTATAAAATCATGCATGCCTAACTAACATCGCATCTTTATCCATTTAGTCAAATTAAATCAATTTAATTATGGGGTTTTGTCCGATGCATCTATATTTTGCACCGATCCCATTTAAAATGCTTTGCCATGTGTTAGGGAATAAAATTGGATCTCAATTAATTTGTCATGCATGCATGTCATCAACAGGCCGCTTCTTTTGCCGTAGTAGTAAAATGCATCTTTTGCGTTCCAGTGTTCATTGCTTCTTCGGGAATAGGACGTTGAGTTGATGTGAGCAACGACAGGTTCTGCTACCTCTACCGGATTGCAGGCAAGTGATACTCCCTTGCTATCTTCGCTTGTTTTCTGTCTCTCACTCATCCTATCTTTTGTTCCTTGCTAGCCTTATGTTTCGATGCTTGTGTCCCGATCCTATCTGCATGTTTCCCTTGCAGCCCTGATATGCCACCACCCCCACATCCTACTACCCTGTTGCTTGTTTATCTTGTTGTCCTTGCGAGTCGTAGTGCATGCTTAGGCTTGTTTTGCTCGAGTCATGTTCTAGTCTTGTTATAATTTGATAGATGGGTTAAATTCACATGATAATCTATAATGTTTGGCGAAGGGAATAATTAATAAAGATAAGGCACCGGCGGAAGGCCAATCGTGGTGATTCGTTCTGCTAGTGTCGCCTAGGACCCGAGTTCTTGTCCTCTGATCCAAGACTGAGCGCACTACCCACATGTGGGAGGAAATGGGACTCCCCTCGACCTAGTACCAGATCTGCAGCCTTGTCCAGGGCACAACAAGTAGTTCAGGTGTTTCCATTTGCACGACGCTTTATTTTGATGCAGGTACGGATGGGACGCCTCCGATACGATGATGGTTACTTACGGTAGGGCTTGCGGTACGTTCGTTTATCGAGTGTGGAAGGAGGGGCAATCGTATGAGTGTGCCTCCCGACACCGTCCTCGCAACGGCTAGGTCCACCTCGGAGCTTCGGCCGGACTTTCAAGGTGGGTCAGACTTAGCTAGGTGGTTCCCTGGACTTGTGCGGTAGTGAAGGAAAGTGTAGCGTCGGATACCCTGCCGGCACACCTTAGGAAGTGTGCTAATAGCTGGCAACAAGGGTTGAAGTGCGTGTGGTTACAATTGTGCACCCCTGCAGGGTTAAATCTTTTCGAAAAGCCGTGTCCGCGGTTATGGACGACTTGGTGAAATGTGCTGGCTAACAAGATCATAGACAACTTACACCTAATGATAATAAATTGATTAGTAAGCCAGAGCTACTTCAATAATAACTTATAATATTGCCAACTGTGTGAGTGCCTTTGGGCTTGCTGCTCGTGGGATAAACGGGCTGGTAAGGAATCGGCTGGGTTATGTTTGGTGTTGGTATAGATGGTTCCTTATGCGCTCTCTTATCTTGTCTCTGTTAGACGGAAGTTTGTAGCGTGTCTCTATAAGTTGTTAGAGCCGCTTGCCGCCGCCTCAATCACTAACCCTCTTTCCCCGGAATTCCAGCTTTGATATCTTGTGAGTATTACTTGCCAGTACTTCTACTAGTACTGACCCCTTCGGGGCTGCTATTCCAATGCAGCCAACAGGTTTGAAGTCTGACGACGTTAGCTTGGGAATCCCTCCGGCTAGGCTTGGCCTGGGCAGGGATATGGTGCCTTTGGTTATCTTCAGGACTCTTAGTCCAATTTGTATCTTGTCCGTAGTCGGACGCTACTCGCTTCCGTTGTTATTTGGATCTTTGTATTGTATCTTGGTTCTTGACTCGGTGAGTCGTTGTTGTATAAATGTTCTTTTGTGGGTTCTATCGAGAACTATTGTAATGTTATCACAATTCCACCCGCATAACGTGTGTGTTGCGACGTGCACGTTATGCCTGGTGGGCGTCCTTTAGGATCGTTATTATGCGGATTTGGTTGGAACGCTAAAATCTACATAGTACCGATCTTGGGGCGTTACACCCAACGCCGCCTTTCCACACTGCCCTCCACCGCGTGGTCCTTTCGTCTTCGGCGCCGACATCAACTTCGCCTACGGAAGCTCGCCGACCTACGGAAGCTCGTCGGCGCTGCGCCGCGGTCCTCTCGTCTACCACCCAGGTAATGGAGCCAGCTCGCCGCACCAATTCATCAGCGGCATCAACTCCGATGCCCGTAGCATGCTCGGCGGAATGACCGGCGACGCCTGCATGGACGAGATCATCACAACCGGTTCCGCCGCCGCTGTGTCCTGCCATGGGTTCTCGCAAACCGGCGGCATGGACTCATAGGAGACCGGCGAAGACGATGATGAAGGCGAGCCCGAAGGGGACCAGGAGGAAGGCGAGGACGAAGAGGAAGATCCGGCGGCCAAAAGGAAAAAAAGAGGAAGAAGCCCGTTGCCAAGACGTCCGAGCCTCGCATCAAGTGGACCTCCAAAGAAGACGAGTGTCTGGCCGAAGTTTGGAAGACCGTGAGCATGGACGCGATCACCGGCATGAATCAAAACTCCGACAACTATTAGAAGAGGGTGAAGACCACATTCGACGAGCACAAGCTATGTGATCCCTACTTCAACACGATCCACATGGAGCGCGGCGACAAGGCAATGGCGAACCATTGGGCAATCATCCAACAAGTTTGTAGCAAATGGCATGGGATTCAAGAGGAGATCATGGCTTGCCCAGAGAGCGGCGCCAATGTCGAGCGTCAGGTAATCTCGTTTTCCCGTCCGTGTTCTTCGCCGACCCTGCTGCCATTGTTCTTCGCCGACCCTGCTGCCAATTTTTGTTCGCAGATAGTCAAGATGTCTGAGGCCTACCGGCAGGACAACAAGGACGCCGATTTCAAGTTCCTCCACGTTTTCACCCGGATCGAAATGTGCGAGAAGTGGAGGGAGGTCCACCTGACACTCGCCAAGACGGCATCTACAACCCAGACGCGCCGGCCCTAGGAGCGGCGGAAAGGCACCCTGATGGCAACAAGAAAACCAAGGCGGCGAAGAATGCGGTGCCGACCGTCGAGAGGTTGCAGTTGTTGATCGAGCGATGCATCGCCGACACCAAGAGCCACGCCGCCCTGAGGGAGGAGAAGTCCGCGGCGAGGTGGAACATGTTGCTGCAGAAACAGGACGTCAAGCTCGACCTCCTCAAGACCAATGGCACGGCCAAGAAGAGGAACACAGACCTGGTGTTCCTGCTGGACGATGAAGTGAAGGCGTGGTTCTTGGCGGAGCGCGGGCTCATCTTGAATTAGATGCGGGCACCGGCGGCGACTCTAGCCCCGCCGCCAAGCTCTACAACGACGACCAATGCCAATCCAACATCATCGTCGAGCTCTTCAATGCCGGATTCCACGTCACTGAGCCCTACAACGCCGGCTTCCACGTCGCCGGCTTCCACGTCGCCGGCTTCCGTGTCGCCGGGCTCTACCCCAACGGCGGCGGAGGAGGAGGAGCCGGCCGTTTGATTTCTACGTCTATGTTAACTTGTTTCGATCGTCACATACGCCTCCAAGCCACAGACTACGCCGATGGAAGCGTCGCGAGGACTACGCCGGATACGCGGGGGGGGGGGGGGGGGGGGGGGGCGTTGGATATGCTCTAACAAGTAAAGAATTATTTCCTCTACTTAGGCGCCACTTCCCGCCACGATCTCCTCCATTCCGTCACCTTGGTCCAACTATAGATAGTGTCAGCCTGGCGATATCACCAGGATGTGGAGGGGCCATGTGGTTCCGAGGCAACGGCCGCCACCCTAGCAGCGTCCCACCTCGATCTTATTACGAGAACGGTCCTACTCTAAGCAAACGCTTCCGATATCTCCTGCTAGGCTGCTACAGAGTACTGTGATGCCTACGGCCAAATACGGTGCCAGCACGAGCCTACGTTAATATCCTGAAGATTTGTAGGATCGTGGGACTAATGAGATGGTACCAAAGTTAAGCACGTGGTGCCAGTCTGCCAGAGGCGACCACCTTTGTATGCCGAGATCCTGTATAGACAAATGCGTTGGTTTATCGAGAGTTCGAGACCCGTACGTGGACCGTGCGGGCAGATCGCCAGGAAGGAACTGTCGGGACATGCCCGCCATACTGGGGCACGGGACGAAACACAATGGCAACTCCAAGGGTTTTGCCAGCCATTGCATCGGTGTAGCTCGTGTACGGTTCCGGTTTCTAGACGAAGATTAATTAGAGTTTGATGTACGCCAGCTGCTTGATGGTGGCTTGATTGGTACTCGTGTTGTCATCTTACTGCGAGTATTCAATATCTGAACTGAGGTATTGTGAGTTGCAAGTCTTATGCTACAGTAGCTGACTTTTGCAGCGAGGAGGATTTGTTATTTCTCCTCCCAAAAAGAACTTATTAATTTGGGATGTCTTTGCAGTTCGGCTATTACTAGCGAATATGACCATGTTTTGCTGCTGAGTTGGATAGGAGAGAATTCGCAGAAAGAAAAAAAATGATTGAATACGAGAGAAGAAGAAGAAGAAGAAGAAGAAGAAGAAGAATAGAGGAGGTCAACCAATGACTCCGCACCCATAATCTAATCGAACAACTGGTCAGCACTGATTTTGGGTGTTTCGGGAGGGAGATTAGAGGGGATTAATGGGCGTGTTTGGTTGTCTGGAAGGCTCTGTATCGCATTGTTGGATGCAAAATTTGGCCCGTTTGGTTAGCTGGGTCGCATCTAAATCTCGTATAGGCACGAACTTTAAAGCACCCATGGGCCTGGCCTGGAAAAACACCCAAATCGATCGTTTCCGCAGAGACACCCTCGTGCACTCGAAAATATGGCGGGAGAAATTTGGTCACCGCCCACCATTTTTGTTCCCCTATTTGACCCTCATCGGCTCACCGTCGAAACTCCCGCCACCAATTCCCCCCTTTCAAGCTTTCTCCTTTGCTGGTTTCTTCGCAGACGAGCAGGTCAGCGGCACCATCTTCTCCTCCCATCGGCGGTGGTCGACGGGCGGCGGCGGGAACCTCTTCCTTCTCTTCTCCGATCTTAGAGCGGCCTCTTACGCTCCTATGATACATGTAAGTTCACTCAAACCCTAAGTGTTCTAGCTTAGATATGTGAGTATTAAGTAGATCTTTAGGTCATGATGTTGTTTGAGCAGCTATTGCTTCATGATTAGTGTGAGCATATGGTAGATAATGAATTTGTGTTAGGGTTTGGTAGATTTCGCATGTTCGGCAGTGATAGTTTTGATGATGTTGTGGCAGATCTTGATACAGTGGTAGTTATTGCTCTGTTAGATTATGCTGGTGTGCTAGATAAAATTGTGTATATGTGCTAGATCATGTTGTGGTATGGTAATCTTGATGTTGTGCAAGTGATGCTTTCGATGATGTTATGAACACGTGGTAGATGATGCAGTTGTCTTGGTCGTTGCCATTGTAGGACATGACCTTGGAAGAATTTAGCCAGGCCCTAGTGCTGTCAGATAGCCAATGTATCTTCTATATCCTGGACTCTCAGATGTTCGAGGTGTAGGTTACCCAAGATGCAGAGTGTTTCGAGGTGCCTAAGCTATCTTCTCAGCTAGTCCAGAAACGGCTGATCGTGAAACTGAGAAAGCTAAAAAAAACTGGGTCTCAAGGGTGCCAAAGACAAGAAGAGAAAGATGGGGACAACCATGAAGTGGCCTCCATATTTGTCCACCTTTGTGCTGAACAAGGTGCGGCATCATCGCCTTCGGGGTGAGGACTGAGAAAGGGTTTAAGGAGGTGCACCTCAACACCGTTGTGAAGACCTTGACTCAAGTGTATAACTACCTCAGGAAGTGGAGAGTAAGGTGGATCCAAGTTACAAAGCTAAAAGATCTTAGTGGTGCACAATGGAATGAGGAGACTCAGAGCATTGTCTTGGAGACCGAGCACTTACGAGGCCACATTGTGGTTATCCTAAATCTCTAACTTT